>JAQIWH010000692.1:0-42585 GCA_034695005.1 Cryptops parisi | reverse complement strand
TCTTCGTTTAAAAAAAAAAAATTATTTCCCGAGCGCAAGAACATCATTATTTATTCAAAAGGCAATTAAGAATGAAGACTTTGGGAGAAAAAGTAAGAACAGAGCTAGGCCTAATGGAAAAATAGAAAGAAAAACGTCGGTACTGTGCGAATCAACAGTATTTGTAGTCCAGAATAAAGAGACGAAATGATGAAAAATAAAAGAGGAACCACTCCCCGAGTTCGGTACGAGACGAATTAATATTAAGAAACGAGGATTTAATCGATGTTTACTTAGCTCGAGAGATGGGGCAGCACGCGAAATATAACGAATCAATTATTTATACAAATAAAATAGAAACGTTATCTACCATGTTACGTTCCAAGAAGCTTAATTTTTGTTTCGTTCGAGTTGGGAGTTTGTCCGGCACTGCTCAAATTTTCATACAAAAAATACACTTAAAAGGGTATGTTTTACATTTTCAGTTTTGTTAAGTAGCTTATTTCCAAAGATAAGTAATACATTTCTATTCATTATATGTACGGAACCCCAAAAAGACATATAAACGTCATCCTATTACAAGCTGCATATAATGAATGCTAATTATATGCAGACGACATATTGTTGATAACCACAGATAAAACACTTAATTATTTGATGTTACATACTCAGTATCTGATTAACAAACTTAACTATCTGAAAAAAACTTTCATCATTATTTAAAAGTATGTAATAGAATATATTTAGGACAAAACATAACACCCAACCAACTGATTTCAATTGATTTTTCTTGATGTTGGTTTCCTTTTAGTAAAATTAAAATTTGCCGTTCATTAATTTTGAGACAAAAAACATTTGAGCAGGGATAAAACTTTCTAAGAATATATGTAAAAACAACAAAAAAAAAACAGCCAATATTGTCAGCTTTGTTTTTTGGTTATTTATTGTGGCAAATAGAAAATCGGTGGTAAATCAGAAGACATGTAAACTGAGTTTCTAGGTTAGATCACGACATACTGTATACTTCAGTATAGTATGTCATGTCAAGGTTAGAGTAACCGGATCATCGATTTTTCTTATCGACCCCCTGGGAGCATTCGTCTAGCGAATTCAACTATAGGTTCAAGTAATATCTACTTTCTGTTAAGTTTCTTTCGTCTAAAATAAAATAATCGATTTAAAAGAGTGATTAAGAAATTTCGCTCCATTTAACATCGCACTTGTAGACTAGAGTGCATCAGCAATCATCTAAGAGACTTAACAACCACTGATAATTGTTGTTTTTACACAAGTGAGAAATAACAATTTTTTTATTATAAAAGTTTTAAATCATTATTAAGGCCTCCTGACACACGTAATTTTGGTGCGGCAATTCGAGTGATTTTGTGACTCGCGGCGTCAGCGTTTATCAAACCAATGAAAAAGTGGTTGGTAAGACGCTGACATCACAATTGTTCACAAATTGCTCGAATCGTCACACAAATAATTGCGTGTGTCAAGAGACCTTTACTTTATGTTTAATTTTTGATGCGTTTTATATTAGCTTCACTTGTGAGGTTTGTGAGTGAGCTGGGAATTGAACGTATACTGCTATCTACAGTCGTCGTTTCTGGGAATATACTGTATGGTTTGTATGGTAAAAAAACGCATGAAACGAGAACCGCATAAATCCTTCGCAAAATCTTTATTAGTCTAATGTAAAAAAAAAATCGTATATATAAATAAATAAATCGAAAATTGCCAAAATCAAAAATGGAATGACTCAAAACTCGCATAAATTAAATATTGAATGACTCAACGGTCGCATAAATTTAATTTCTCATAAATTGAAATTCGCATTAATAAAAATTCGCATAAATAGAAATTCGCATAAATAGAAACGTGCAGAAATCAAAAACTGGAATGACTCAATACACGCATAAGTTGAATATCGAAATTACTCAAAAGATTGCACAAGCTTTAATTCGCATAAAACGAAACATGCAGAACTCAAAAATGAATTTTTTGCATAATGTGTGTATACATACTGTAGACTTATATTTGTATATGAGAATGGGTTTTATAAAGAGTATGCTTAAAAAGCATTTTTAGTGTTGTTTTAACTGATTATAGGATGGCGGTAGACAACTGGTTCACTTTTCCTAACTTTAAAAACTATAACCTCTAACCTTGACATGACATAGTATACTGAAGTATACAGTATTTTGAAATCTGTCATTAAAGTTATTCATGGTTCAAGTAATATCGACTTTCTGGAAAAGAGTTGTTTCTTCATCAAAAAAATTCATTTAAGAGAGTGATTAAGAAAGTTCGCTCCATTTAACAATACACTTGTCGACTAAGTGTGCCTGTAGTCAATCACCAATCGGCAGTCATCCAAGAGACTTAACAACCACTTAAACTTTGTTTTTACTCCACTGCGAGTAAACATAATGTATGTTTAAGTTTCCAATTCTTTATTATTTTACTTTTATTCGAAATAACTTTTGGAAGTTGATGGACAACAGGTTGGTTTAACTCTGAAACTTTTTCTTAAGTCCAGCATTAAGTTTTCCCCACTGACTAAAACTATTTTATTACAAACTTAAATGATAATAAAAAATGAAAAGTTTTTGTTATCTCGTCCGTATAGTCTTTCCGAAACCACCATTACAACACTAATCGACATCTAACTCCCAATTATCTACTTTTTTTTAGCCTGAAGCGACAGATTTTCTTTTCATTTCTCACTTATGCGGAAATGTTATTAAAAAAACGAATGAAGAGAAAAGATAAAAGAAGAAAAGAAACGGGGGAAAAAATTGGTTCCTAATTTGCTACTACCTTAAGCAAACGTTCGCTTCTTACATAAGAAGACAATGGGCGAATGCAAGGCGAAATGGGAAGAGTTGCTGGTGTTTTGCCTCAACGAACTCAGAGAATTGCCTTTCGACCGAACCCTTCCGCTTTATGAAGCAGACGTTCACGTTCCATCACAAATTAAATCAATAACAGAACCGAACGGCAGACACACGACGAGCCGAACTCGTTTACTTCCTACTGAATGGCCCGGCCGAATAAACAGTTCAATTTCGAGAGCAGACTTCCTGCTCATTTTCCTTGCCACTGATTCTGGATCATGAAAAGCATCTTTCTATAAGCTACTGCTTTTACGCTACAATTCCGCAGAAGAAGAAAAAACACAACCAGAAAATATTAAAATAGAACTTCTTAACCTCCCCCCCCCTCTCAGCCTTAAGAAAAAAACTTTATTACTGCAATTTTCTGACCAAACTTTTTATAAGCTTAAATATACGAGTAAGTTGCTTAGACTCAAGTAAGTTATCTGACGAATTGCTGAGATATTTTTTAATTGGGTGGTAGTTTATACGAGTACATGCATGTACTACTAACACGAGTTTTTGGTCTGTAATCTATAACATTAAAATAATATAAATTCAATTACATTCTAAAAATTACAAGATATTTAAAAATGTTGTAATAAGAAGCGGTATTTGTGAGCACAGCGATAATTACAGGATTTTTGAAGCTTTCCAGCATGACACAAAATATAGCAGAGCTTTTTATGCTTTTCAGCATAACACAGCGCCATGGTTATTTTATTTATTTGATTTTTCGTCCCTTAGAGACATAATATGAGAACTCGTACAAACGAGGCATAACATCAAAGTAAATCAATACATAGAACAGATAAAACAAAACATAAATTAGACATGGAAGTCCAAAAGGATTAAATATGTACTTAAGTATATACAATCAATATAAAACAAAACTAGGAATGCAATGCAACGCGTAGGAGCTATTATTCAAAACTTGTCACTATGTACAATGTGTCTAGACAATAACCTTTTGAAATGTATACATAAAATTGTGCAACTACTTTGAACGCAGGTGAAGGCGACCTTCCTTATAGTGATAGGGAGTTCATTCCATACAAGGGAAGTATTATATGGAAAGCGAGAGCAGTGATGTTTTTGTAGTTGATGAAAAACAATTATTTTGAATCTTTTACATGACCGGGTTTCTGGTTTTTTATTGCTTTTTAAGGCTTTCAAAAGCGCATAATATCTAAACTTTGCTTGTGAGTTGAAGTATTGCGTATTTTAACACATTGCGAAGCACGGAATTTTTGGCTAATGTGGAATTTTATAATATGTAGAATTTTGTATTAGGCAGGTTTTTGTATGTATAGAGTTTATATGTATAAAGTTTATTTGCAGTTTTTGAGGTTTCCATAACATCGGAAACTGGTCATCGATCTATAAAATGATAAATAGAAGAATTTCCACAAAAATGGTAAATAGAAGAATGTATCAATGTTGCCTACAATTGACTTACTACTCTACTAAACTGATCAAACCTAACTCTGTCCAATACTGTTAATTTATTTAAAATATTATTAATTTATCTAAAATACTATTAATATATCAAAGAATAAATTGGTAGCATACTGAATTTTACTAAATCACATTTCAAATGGGTTTTTTACAGATTGGTTTTTCTCATAGGTTTATTTCATATGTAAGCCGGAATTTATTTAAAACTAAACAAAAATTTTATAATATCCCTGTATAATATCTCGTAAAAATAAGTCATAATTATACCTATTCTGTATTGTCTCTGAAATCCAGTCATCTGGCATGCTTCACTTGTGCTTTATTTGCACAATGCTTTATTTGTTGTTGTTGTTGTTGTTGTTGTTGTTGTTGTTGTTGTTGTTGTTGTTGTTGTTGTTGTTGGAACTACAACAAATATTTTTTTTAAAAAAGATAGGAAAAACAAGTAAGTGAAAAATGTACAAAAAAAAATAATCCGAATAACTAGTAACTACATTAAGAGTGTTTGCAACTTTATTACGAGCGTACATGGAGAGTAAACGTTAAAAAAATTTTTGTATGCAAGCATCCCTCATTAATCTTGCATTAAAAGCAACAGCAGCCAAGTTGCCTCGAAACGCGTCAACGTCCAAACAGACAATTTGGCCCAGTAATATTGGGCGCCTAATATCATAATAGATTTCCATTTGCTACCAACTTAACTCGGTTAAAATCAGCGCGGACCAAAGTAATTTTTGCCCAAATCTCTCTGAGCACAAGTCGAGCGGCAATCGGCATAATTGCGTTAGGTTCTATTAAAGTCCATGATGCTCACACCCAACAACCCTTCTCTGTTTCACTATATGTCCACGTTCGCCACTAACTCGACCACTAAACTTTACCCTTCATTTGGATGACACGACTTTATGTGGCCATCTCTCTCGCTCGCAAATGAAACACTGATACCCATCGACATTTTCCCCCTCTTCCTATCAACGATTTGCGAAACCCGGGTGGAAAAAGACGGTCTTCTTAGATAGATTAGATAGCAAATTTCAGCCATAAACTCACCCAGTCGAACGTGAATTAAAATATTGTAGAATATGACGCAATACGTTTAATGTGATATTAAAACACTTGGTCGGTTCAAGCTACAGTAATTTATTCACTGAATGGATTTATCCAGAGTATACAGAAGGTATTTGATTTATGCAAAATATATGTTTTGTGAAAACTCAGCAGGAATGTTTTATTAATATATCGAACTCAAGACAATGCGGGAACGTTATGACTTTTGCACGACCGCACAAAATCATATAAAAACGAAATTTCCTCGCATTTAAGCATACAAACATAACATCTAAGAAAATTTTTCTCATGTTCGCACGTTTTAGTTTCCAACAATAGGTATACCATGGCTACAATATTACTCGTTTGTAATATTTTAAAAAACAAGTATGACTTGTTTATAATATTGTATATTTTATTATTATTGTTTATTAAACTATATTATTATTTATTTCTTGTTTGTCATGTAGCATTTAACACCTTTAATGTACAGTATTACACGTAAGTCAAACATTTGTTAAGTCAACCGGTACTAGGATTACGCCAGCAGGTATACATTCAGTATATATGCTCCTTTATACCGTAATTATAGTTTATATTATACTTATAGTACAGTACTTGCAGTAAACAAACTTCATCATTGGCATGGGGATTTAGTGGAATACGGTTGATCTAAATCGATATTTGTGTAAAACAGTGAGATTACGTGAATGTATGTCTTGGGAAACGGTTTTATGTTGCGGAAAACTTCTTTTTTTCTTTAAACAAAAATAATTACCGCGCAGAAAAAAAGAAGTCAAGTCGAATTACATCGATCGCAATATGTAATCATAAGTACAAAGTAAAAAAAAAAAATTGTACACGAATGTTCCACACAGTACAAAACGTCAATTTAAAAATAAAAGTACCGGTACTTGAAAAAAAAAAACGAGAATGTATAGATTTCATCAACGAAGGATGAATTTCTTACTTTGAGCAAATCCAGCTGGCATTCAAGTAAAAAAAAATGAAAAAAATAAAAAATAATATAGAATAAAAATGAAAAAAAAAAAACAGGGTACTATCGCTAGATGGGTTTGCATTTCGATGGATTAAACGCCGCCGACTCTCGCGCTTATGGCTTCCGCTATACGAAGACGAAATCTCATTAGGAACGAGAAGGAAACGGGAGGTGGAGAGAAAAGCGTCGAATTAGAATTTCAGTCATCGAGCAATAAGAATGTCAAAATCAAGATTGGATTCGTATTAAATAAAAACACCCACAATCGCGAAACTTGTTACCCAAGCTGAAAATTTCATTTCCAAACGAGAAACGAAGGATGACAGCAACTCGGGTTTTTTTTTTCAACTCACTCTCATCACTATAATTTTTTTTTTAGACTCCTTCTTAATCTTTATTTTTTCACTCAGATCTCACCACTTTTTGAAACTGTCTTCAATTTTTCTTTTAAATAGTAACTAAAAGATTTTGTTTTAAAAAAAAAAATTAATTAAAACAAAGAAAAAAATAAATGAAATGTTTAATTGAAATCATAAATTATTTTTACTATTTATACACTTTTATAACATGTCTAATTAATTCTCAAGTATGAAAAGTTGTAGTCTAGCATAAAACATTACTAATTATTCGTATTTAGTAGTGTACGAGTAATTTACAGACAATTTGTAGATAGTCAAGTAAACATTTGACAACCATATTTCAGTCTCATTTCATTGTTCATTACTAATCAACCAAAAAAAAAACTTCAAATAAGTTATAAATCTGTCAGAAATTTTTCCGTTAATTAAAGGTTACTAGTCGTGATGTCAATGCTTCGCACGGGAATTTATTTTGTTTTCAAACCATCGTTTGGAAACGAGCTATTGTTGAAACAATATCAGAGTTTTTGGGTGTTCGTAACGTGATAGGTTCAAAACATCGCGTGCATAATGTTTGTTGTTTGTACCATGTTTGTAGGAAATAAAGTCAAAGGAAAAAAAAATCGAAGGAAATAAAGTCAAAAAAGTCGTCAAAAACTTTGTTTTTGACGTCTTTTCCTTTTGTTTTTTGACTTGTTTTTTCTGACTTTCTTTTCTTGTATTTTTTACATCTTTTTTGACTTTTTTTTACTGTGTTTGACTTTATTTTTTACAAGCTAATATCCACATTACCACTCAATCACAAAATGTTAGACTTTAAATGTCCGTATCTCGGAATTGACACGACGTTCACAGTTTAAAATAGTTGCGTTGATCAAAAAATTTGTAGCAGAAAAACTTTATGTAGTCATTTCGTATTTCTAGAGCGTTCCGTTTAGGAAGGTATAGAGGTGACAGAATTATGTACATAAATGATAAATGTGTATATCAATTGCATTTATGCATTAAACAAAATAAAACATTTCTGAACCAAGTAATATACAAAAAAAATACTCAAATATACGATAACACGACAGTACAAAAAAAGGTATTGAGACGATGAATGGAACGCCAACAGAACGGTGGACAATTTAAAACTAATTATCAAACACACAAAACGAAGAGAAACCTAGTCGTTAATAACGGAGCAATTCCTATCGGCACTGCATAATAAATGAGTCGCAACCAATTGCGTCCAATTACGCATCCTACATTACTTTTAAACAAAAAAAGAAGAGTGAAAAAAAAAGACAGAAACAAAAAAGACAAACGAAAAGACGACGACAAAGTAAAAAAAAAAAAAAACTAATTCCACTGGTTCAATTTGAAAGACCGATAATAATGAAATAAAAAAAGAGGGCAGAACGTGTACCAGGTACCTAGTTTTCTCATTCGCTCGCTCACCTGGGTTCTCTGGCAACAAGGAACCCACAGAGCGAGCCAGCGGTTATTTTCATCAACCTGCTCATTGCAGTTGGCGCCTAATGAACATGAGCAGGAAATTGCAGGCGGAAGGATCACCTTCCCCTCACGTAGCTAGACCACAATCCGTCTAAATATTTACCCTCCTTTGAAAAACAAAAGAGACACCAACACCACTGAGCGGCAATTATTTTTCTTTTAACGGCCACCATTACGCCTGCCTCAAAGCCATAGGTGCCAAAAATCGGACGAAACCCTAAGTATCACGTGACACGAAGATGCACACACATGCAATGGTCACTGAATCCACATTCACGCACAACGTCTATATAGTTATTTTAACGTTTGTCTGCATGTTTGTGCGCGCATGACGCAAAAACAACGAATGGACCGATTTTTATATATTTTTAGCACCTACGTTAAAGTCGCTCCAAGAAACATCATAAACCATTGTTATTTTTTATTTTAAGAAGTCGACCAACACTTGTTATTCGACTAGTACTACTTGTTAATGTGTTACTTAATTTTTAAAACATTTTAACTACTTTTTTAGTAATAGCACAGTTTTCTACCCTTATATAACGTGTAAGAAAACGATGAATAAAAGAACTGCGCTTTTTAACCTTTTTTATGTAATTTTCTCTGAGGTTGAAATAAAGAGAGACAACATTTTTGGGGTTGGTTTTTTTTTGTGGTTTGTTTGGTAGGTGTCCGATAACTTACAAAGCTGAAATTTTGAACATAAGCTGGGGTCGTAGAACATATTGTTGTATCAAATTTAGACGGATCAATGTCCAGTCAATTTTGAGCTTTTGTCACACATTATCGTCCGTTTTTTCTCGATAAGTGTTGCTGACGATATACCTACATTTTCAAGCCACCACACATTGTTGTTCACAAAAATAAATGCTCGATGCATAGTTTACTACTTACTTATAGTGTACTGCCCTCATTACAAGGGCAGCCATTCATTGTTGAGAGTATGAAACCGATTCATCCAAATAAACATTTAACCCTTTCACACATTTTATTTCAACCAAAAATATATGTTTGTTTCAGTAATTACAAGGTTGTAAAAGAGATTATCAAAAACGCAGCTTTTTAATTACTCGTTGATAACTTTTTTACATCATCCCTGAAATAAGCACGTGGACACACACGATGGACTGCTTTCATACTCTCAACAATCAATGTTTGCTCACAAACTTTAGGGAGTAAACGATACATCAAATCATGCATTTATCTTTGTGTATAACAATGTGTGGTAGCTTAAAACGTAAGTATATCGTTAGCAACACTGTTCGAGAAAAAACGGACCCTTCGTGTGACAAAATCTCAGAATTAACTGAATATGAATCTGTCTAAATTTGGTACAACAAAATGTCTGACAACCGCATCTTATTTTTAAAATTTCAGTTTTTTAGGTCATCGAGAACCTACCAAAAAAAAGAGCTAAAAAATGTTGAACCATTTCAACTTCAGAGGAATTTAAATAAAATAGGTTAAAAGTGGGTTTTATCGTGATTTAGTAACACTTATTTTTTTTTAAAGGATGCAAACTTTTTATTGTTTTAATTACATAGAGAATATAAGTTTATTATCTTCAATGTCAACAAAAAGAAACTTTCATCACAGCCGACACGGGCAATAAAGTTCTTCTTAACTTGACACCGACTGTCCCCTGGAAATGTAATTAGAGAAATGTCTACCTGGACAACTAGTGATTAATTCAGTAGTATTTGTTAGGTGGAAAAAAATAAGGGGAAAAAAATAATTTTGTTAGTTGATATAAGAAAGAACAACAAACGAACATAGTAAACTTACGAAAAGATGAAGTTGACCGAATTCCTCATTTTGTAGCGAAAACAAAAAGTTTCTAGTAAACAAAAATAAATTAAAAGTAAAACAAAAAACCTAAGAAACATTAAAAATGCATTAAACAAAAAAAGCAACTCCCATACCTACTAACGCAGATGACTAAATTTAATGAAGGACCTGAATATGCATAAATTACATATCGTTTTCACGTCACAAACAACCTTAAAAATGCTTCTTTTTCTTTCTCGGAAATTAAACTTAAATGCTTTGTATATAAATTGAAAGCCTATTCTTTTCTCGAGAGCAGAGGTAAGAAATAATAACCTTGGAGAAGAACCTTAACGTTTAATTTCCGGCAAGACTAATGAAATAAAAATATTATCCCTTTCTTCAATCGATAAATTGGGGTGAACGAACACACACACACACACACACACCCTATATAGTGGTGCTTATTTATCATCTGACTTGATGTCGTTTCTAATTTTAGAAGTGAACAAATAAAAATTGACTTAATGAGTTCAACTAAGCCAAACATCAACTCATCAAAGAGAAGGTGAATGAATCGACGCATACAAATAACAGATAAAAGAGACTTTCTCCTTTTATTCTAGATAAACAACACGAATCTATTTCTAAAACAGAGCTTGGAAAACGAAAGCGAAAAACAAAAAACAATGTGCATCTAACTAAAAGAGTATAAACAAATAGTCGTTTGAAATCTAGCAATGTACAAAATAAACACGTAATATTCTGAACAAACATCAACGGTTACTATATAGTCTTATTTACATAAAAGCACAGATATTTCGATTTTTTATGTTCATTATAGTATTTGCTTAAGAATAAAATGCATAATCAGAAAGTTGATGTATGTATTATACATAACAAACAATTGTACTACATGTAGCCTAGTAGCTCACATTTGCAATGCAAATATAACGACTTCGATTTTTCAACTCAAAAGAGTAAATCTTAATATTGTTGTAATTTTTTGTACTCGCTTTAAATTTACGTTTAAAGCCTTCCTGACACACGCGATGTTTGGTGTGACAAGTAGAGCAATTTATGGACAACGGTGACGTCAGCTTCTTTCTACTTAAAAATACATAAGTTCAATAACGCCGTTTCAAACAGATAAATTTAATTCTTCAATTCATTCCTAACATAAACTCATAAATAAATAGTCAAATTGGAGAAAGGCAGGAGGGGACAAAGACCGAATTTATAGGCTTTGTAATACAAATTTTAATATGGTCAACATGTTCTTCCTTGGATCGACCTCAATCTATGTTTTGAATTTCGTGAAAATCGGTGCAGGCGTTTCTGCGTCATATGCGCGCAAAGAGACAGATGAATATTTGGATACAGGCATTCCGGTACAGTAGAAACATAGAGATACAGCAAAACATACATATACAGTAGAACTGGGAGAAAATAAGTCTTAATGCCGTGATTTTTTTGTATTTTCATAAAGTAAGGAATGGAAATACAACCAAGTTATTTATAATCATACAACATATTAAGTTTAATAAAAAAAATCCAACACATTTCCAAATGAACTCAATCTCACGTAGTGGTCACGTGAGCTCCATCTCTCCAAATACATAGAAATAATATAAAACTCCATTTGTGGATGGCTTTAAGCATAGCCGCGCAGCAGCTCATATCTTCACTGAGGAGACACAGCTTGACATTGACAACACCACCCCAACGATAGCTCGTAAAGCAAGCTAAAAATTTAGGCACTAATTTGAATCCTTGAAGTACGATGGAGATTCTTCAGACACAAAAAAAAAAGACGTTTGCCATTTTTTTAAACAAATTCCAAAATGAATGCATTACGACGTGGACACCCTGTATTTTTAATAGACATTAATTGCATTACGAGTTTAACTATCAAAATATTTTCTCAATATACCACGTACAATAATGTTACTTCAAAATGTTGTCAAATATTTTAAACATTTAATTATTTACATTTCTTAATGAAATCTTATTTTACGTATGAAATTCGGTCTAAACTTCACCAACTTACAATCCTTTTAGCAGATAAAACGCTAGTAGCAGTGTTATAGTTCCATTCGCGATGAAGACCATTAACCACGTTAGAGGTTCGCATTATGTGTGTGGGAGAGACTGAACGAAATTGTCGAGGAAACTAGGCGGCAGAGACAATGCACTTCAATTACTTAGCACCAAGCCATTTATTGCCGGACAAGAAAGCCGAGCGAAAATTAAAATTTACTCTCTCGTGAGCTTCCTTTAATGATGTCGTTGCCGCTTTCGACGACACCAATTCGCGTCACCTATTGAGCCAAACGCGAAGAATGGTGTCGTGCCCTAATCATGACAGACGACAACCACACTCTTGCCTCGTGTATCTTAATACAACCCCCCCCCAAAACTAAGTTATTTCCTTATAAATATAATGACTGTGTGCGCGCACAAGTTGAACTTTGTGATAGATTCTCTGTTTTTTTTTCGTGCTTCTTTTTCGATAGACTGTTGACATCGGGGTCTCTAAACATTGTTTTATATTTAACCGTTTTCGTGCATCATTAAAAAGTTGGACAACCTTTTACAATTACTCGTGAAAATGGGTGGAGAACATTGCGTGTTAAATGCCTAGAGTTGGGTTTTTTTTTATTATTATTTTAAATAAATGCGTTCCATTAGCTTAATATGCAGCCTACTCCATTCATATGTCAAGCCATTCAAATATCAATCAAATAGCAATTTGAACGCTTTAAAAAAGTATTTTTTAAAAGTTTTTTTTTTAAATTGAGTTTCGTTATAAATAGTTAATTCACTTGCTCATAGAATCTGTCAAACGTGTGGGGTTTGTTTCTTCGTTTCAAAAAAAAAGAACTACAAAATTTATTGGAGATGATACAATATTAACGTGATTTCATGTGGGAACTATTTTTGCTCTTTGCTCATGATGGCAATAAATAAACAAATGTATTAATTGCATTTCTCATGCTACAAAGAAAGCTACATTTATTTTAATGTAACATCAAAACGTCAACCCAGATATCAAAAGAACATCTGCTGTGTTCATTGCTCTGTAGTACTGTAATAGTTTAAGAATTATTTTCAAGCTTACAATATTAGCTAAACACGTCTTTTAAGAAAACAAATTATGAGTTCATACTGGTTAAATGAGTTAACTAAATAGGTAAACATGAGAAGTGACAAATTCGTGAACATATAGCATTACCTCCAAACGTCGCACTGTTTCGCCTCCCAACTAGAGACTTTTTCAATCAAAAACAAAAAAAATTTAAATAGGAAAGAGAAAAAAACACCAGAGAGGCTAGAATGACTGCTGCACACAGTGCACCATAACCAAAATCACACTATTTATTTTCTCTTATTTTTTAATTTTAAGTTATTTTTTGCTTGAAAAAGCCTCTGAGTGGAAGGCAAAACATTTTGAAATTTGGATGTGATGTCACCTGGTCAGTATGATTATTTATAACTTTTTTATATTATATATCTCAGGGTAGGTCCTAATTAAAAATAAATGAACTTAACTGTGAAGGGAAGAAAATTGTAGGAAAATCCATTATTTTTAATGTCTTTCGTTTTAACTTACTCTGAGGTTGAAATGATTCAACATTTTTTAGCTTTTTTTTTTTTGGCAGGTTCCCTATAACCTACAGAACAAAAATTTTAAACAGAGCCTGGGGTTGTGAATCATTCTGTTGTATCAAATTTAGACGGACCAATGTCTAGTCGATTCTGAGATTTTGTCGCCCGTTTTTCCTCGAAAAGTGATTGCTGACGATTGCTGACGCTTGCTACATTTTGAGCCATTTCAAACCATTACACATAGTTGTACACAAACATAAATGTGTTTTTTTTTCGATATATGGTTTACTACGTACTTATAGTGGAATATAAAACCGATCTATCCAAATAAACACTTAACATATTTCAGCTGAAAATATATTTTCATGTGTTTGTTTCAGTAATTACGAGGTTGTAAAAGAGGTTGTCAAAAAAAAAACCGCTAAAAAAGATAAAAGTTTTTTTAATTTAAATACCCTTTGTATAAAATGCCCCTAAAACTCTTCCATTAACAGCTGTAAAACAGACGTGTTATAGCCGATGTTGTGATAAACAACTGAGGTGGGTAGGCTACTTGAAGTTTAACGAGGGCACTGACTGCCGTGGATGATATCGCATCACAAAGGAAATGTTTGTAAACTTGTCCATAAACATAACTTTAAATATACGAATACACTTTTTACTAAAACATATACTAATACATACGTATGCTGATGTAATGCATACATAGGCTACCAATATATTTCGGTGGTGAGTAGCAGCATTAATATCGAATAGGTATCGGATGTCCTACTATTATTGGTGCCCGTTCAAAGAATTCTTTTTCAGCATGGATATAAGATTAGAAATAAATTTCATATAACTTTTATAAAAAAAAAATTACATGTTTGTTTTCGATGGTAGATGGCATCACTATATCGAATACAAAACGAACGTCGTGTTTCATCCAATATCGTGTCGCAAAGGACATTATGTATTCAATTTCTACACAAAATAGTGAATTTGTTTTAAATTCAGAACCACCATGATTACACGATGAACGTTTGGTCACTGTTGTTTTCAAACAACGTTTAAAATTAGAAAGCGTTCCCAACACACTTCAACGCTGTTAAACATTAAATGAATTGCAACTAGGCCGGAAACGCAGCTATCCTACTTACCCTACCATGACAATTTCCCTAAACTGATTTGACTAGAAAATCAGATCATAATAGTGGTAAAAGGGAATAATAAATTACAAAATGTCCACATGCGGCTATAAGCGTTTTCAAAAAGGCACTCTCGTAAAAGATTGCGCAAACCCAAATGCTAGTCATGATCGCAACTCGGATGACATTCAACTCGCCGTTTGCCAAACATCGGATCGAACGTTAACTTTTAACACACCTATTCCGGCTGTTAACACCATCTCTCTAATCAGCATCTGGTCGAGCGATCGATAAAAAGGAAATAAAACGCAGTCGACATTTCTCTTATCGCCTTGCATCCCTCAACTTCCACCAATTTCCACCAACAAAATACAAAACTCTCCGGTAAGGAGGAAGCATATATGGCACAATTAAAATGAAACAGTTTTCGTCACATACACACACACAAGCACAAAAAAAGAAAATAAAAAAGTGGAGTCAAAGAGACACACAGTTAAGTTTAGCAAGTCAGTACCAACCACAAAAAGAAGTTGGTTTGGCGTCTACGAGTTCCTAGTCACAAGACCAAGTTGAAAAGGCGGTAATTAAATTAATGTGGGAACGGGGAGTGTTTAAAAGCCCAGATACCAATGAAGGCCTTGTTTTCTGAGCCATTTGCTCTCAATTGAAGCCGTTTGTCCGTAATAACACCCACCCCGCGCCATGTGGCGTGCCACACTCGGCTCCCTTTTCTCTCTCACTCGGCGAGAAAAGGGCTCATTAACCCCCCCGTAACCCCGACGGGGGAAGAAAAAGGACCTACGACGACGACAACGACGACGACGACGCAGCAGCAAAGGCAGTAGCGTTAGTAGAGGAGCTATTAAAAATCGTGCGCCGACAACGAATTCTTTACGTGAATTGATCCCTAGAGAAACACAAGCTTGCAACCGCTGGGATGTCATAGCTTGGCCTACCGAGAAAACCATGGACGTGTTCAAGTCCCTTGGCCTTGCCGTTTCTCCCCAAAAAAATGAAGGAAAAATCTAGTGCTAGACGCGATACTTTTTCCAAATTGGACACAGAAGTGTGGAAAATGAAAACCGGTGCAGAATAATCTGATAGCAAACCCCGATTTAAGTACGTTGATTAATTGAAGGCTTGCCCGGAATAACGTTGTATGTTACAAAAATTTAATATTGAGATTATTATGGAAAACTGTGCCTCGTATATAGGCC
The DNA here is from genome assembly GCA_034695005.1 of Cryptops parisi. Classification (NCBI taxonomy): domain Eukaryota; kingdom Metazoa; phylum Arthropoda; class Chilopoda; order Scolopendromorpha; family Cryptopidae; genus Cryptops; species Cryptops parisi. Next base: position 26,643 of record JAQIWH010000692.1, on the reverse strand, counting down.
TAACTAGTGCTGTCAATAGACAAATTCATACCTACCTAAAACATACATATATCACTTTGAAATCAGGCACCTAATATGTGACAATCAATGTGTTGTTAAATATTTCTTTTGCTGTTTACTCAAACTATGAATTATTACATGCAACGTTATTCCGGGTAAGCTTTCAATCACAAGAGAATTCATTCAGCACGAAATATAGATTACGCGGACCACTCATTATATCAAACTGGTGTAAACCAAACGTTTAAGGTTTCTTGGCAGGAGTTTAGTATTTATTATTTCACGTGGGTTGACATTTTAAAGTACTAGTAACGACAGAAAATTGCGGTGTATAAGTGTATATGTGGAGATAAAAATCTTTCAAAATACACGTTAAGGATGAAAAAGTTCAGCTATTATGCGATTTTTCACGGTAGTCGTAGTGCACACGTTCTACATTTATCTGCACGAGTTTGATGATTTGTGCATTATTTTGTAATCCTACCATAAGTCGAGCACCATCTACGTTATTGAACGAGATCATACATAATTGAAGAGTCTGGTGTAAAAGGGTGCTAAATAACATTTTTGTCAAAAATGATCTAAAAGCATTGTCGAATGTGTTGGTGCAATTCTACCTCCGTAATTTTTAGCATTACAACAATATGTGCAAAGATATTAGTGTAAGAAGTTTGAAGTACTCCATAGACAGCAAGGCAAGTTCGAATCTTTAAAAGCCTTTTTCTCGAAACCGTAAAAATGTTACTTAACACCTTTTTATCACCAGGCCTTTCAATCGTTGTTATTATTATTATTTTATCACAACGATCCGAAGGAATCACAATGTACATGATAGGTTACAAAATATAATGTACAAATCAAAATATATGATTTAAATACTAAAAAGCACACGTTACAAAACAAACACGTTACACAACAAAATAATACAGGGAACTGTGTTATAATTTGCTATGATGTTATAAGTGAGTGGCTGTTGAAAGGTAGTGTGGTATAATCCATGATTCCATGAATTTTCACATCATCGTTAGCGTTCGTCTGTTTATCGGAACTAGTAGGGTTATCTGTATGAAAGTTTTGTAATCAATGTAAGTGAGTTACTATGCTTCAATACAATACTTCATTGTTACATGCTAAATCTTTTATTTTGTAAAATGCTTGAGCCATAGAACCCACTCCATGATACTTTGAACTTAAAAAAATAAACTTAAAACTCTTAGCATCAATGTTGAAGAGTTTTTTACACATATACGTAAAACAAAAATAAAACCAAAACTTTGAAACACAATAAATCGTAAAAAGAAAATGAAACCCAAATAACCTCAAGCAACAAGATGAGCAATAAACGTTTAAGACGAACGTCTTCCACGAAAAGAAAACGCTTTCAAGTTTTCAGATGAACTGACGAAGAATTTACGATTCTTGGAACTTTCTAAAAACTGAACTCGATCCACAGCTTTACAAATAAAATGACAACGTAATGTTTTATAAGGGTGGTGTGAATATTTGATGACTCACACCATTTAAACTTTTTTACTTTATAAATCTTTCACTTTATAAATCAATTATCAAACCTATTCTTTAGATTTCTGATTCAATTCCTAGTCAACATAAATTTAGTTATTTTATTGTAAAAAAAAAATAATAACGGACCAAAACGGACGGCTTTGGTAAGAATTTAACTAAATACCTTTTATATCATTGATTAATTTTCAATTTGTATTTTCTGTGTTTCACTTTTAAGTTGTACAAATAGTCATGTGATCGCACAATTCTAAATAAATAAAATAAAATAAAATAAAATAAATAAAAAAGTCAATAATCTGACAAATTTCAAAGTGATAGTAAGCGGTGAAACCAAATTGGTAAATTTATTTTTGTGATCGTTAACGGAGTAAAAATCAATTTTTTGGTCTCTTTTTTTATTGTGAAAATCACTCGACGCAGAACCTGGTGTTTGTGGCCTCAATCAATACTTTGATGCGAGTTTGTTTTTTTCACTTCCACCATTTTCTCTCCAAGAGCAATATTAGCGTTCTTGGCGTGAATGATGTCCAAATATTTACTCGATAAGCCAGCACATTACCATCGGCAACCCAGGGGAGCCATTTTCACAAATGAGATGCTTGATGAGATCATTCGATGCATTTTTCACCCAATTCCACAAATAACCGTTATGTGCGAATGGTAGCTAGCTACAATTATAGTAATTGAAATCGCCCTATCAAACACGCTTACTAAAATTAAAATGAGGAGAGTTTTTCTTTTCGCTTCTCAATGTTGATTGTTTCGAATAACGCAAACAAACTATTGACTTGTGTGAACCGTTAGAAATAACAATTGTGCTCCGAGCAGAACGATTTGCAATTAAAGGGCTCGGGGCAGTAACCGGTCAGCTCCACTTTTTGAAATTTTACAGTATCGAAAAAAAAAACTGCTTTGAACAGTAAAATATGCAAAATGTTTCAAATAAATGGGCACATAAATAAGAATCATTAAAACATTTGCATTCAGAAACACATTGTTCGTTTCTTCTTCTTCATAGCGCAAAACAAAAAACAAAAACTAAAAAATTCCAATTTAGTGTCTTCATCATCTACCTAAAAAACATTTACTGTAGTTATGTACAGCTCACTTGCTAGTACATTTTTGCTAATAATACTATACTTGTACTATATTGATTTTTAAAAATGTAAAGAAAAATGTGAAATGAAGTTGTCTGTTGTTTCAGTACACAACAAATAATAAAGAGCTGCCAGACAGCTGTGAAGCTAAGTTGGCTTATGCGCTCAATAACCATCGGTTCCATTTATGATAATAACTCTGTATCTGAGCATCAGATTGGCCTGTTTTTTTAACCAAACGATGAAGAATTTCGAAACAATTGAAGGCTTGCCCGGAATAACGTTGCATGTAACAATTCATAGTTTTGAGTAAATGGCCAAAGAAGTATTCAGCAATACATTGATTGTCACATATCAGGTGACTAATTTCGAAGTGATATATGAATGTTTCAGGCAGGTATGAGCTTGTTTGTTGACGGCACTAGCTAGGCCCATATAGGTGGCACGGTTTTTCATAATAATTTCAATATTGAATTTTGGTAAAAAAAATTATTTTTGGCAAAAAGTGGAGCTGACTGGTTACTGTACCGCGCTCTTCAATTGCATCTTATTCCAAAACTTATTCGAACTGAATTCGCTTTGTGTTGCAGAAGTTACCATGAAAGCGATCGACGTCAATAAAAAACCAGTTTAGGTCTGAGCAGACTGATTCCAGAAGTTGTTTTCTTCTCTCAGAACAAAACAACTTCTGGAATCAGTTTGCTGTTTGCGAATATTTGCAACAATTTCGTAGAAAAACTTGAATGAAAATTTATTACATCGCAGTGTAGCGTTTACAAAAATAATGTACAGTATAGCCCTACTAGTTTTGATACTTTACTTAATTGGCAAAGTATAGAATTAAGGCAATCTATAGAATACCTAGCCGGTTTTTTTGCAAAGTGTAAAATAACATTATTATTTTTTTTTATTAATACGTCCCGTAAGGACAATACAAAAAATACAAAGATTATGTTAAGTAAGGAAATGATTTCCTTGAATAATATATATACGTAACAATTTTTTAAAGTGAAAACAGTCTGTTAAACAGGTCGCTTGATTACACAATATAGAAATTTTCCTGAGCCGAAAGGGCAGTGTGTTCCATCCAGAGAAGGTGTTGTAAGGGTTGTAGGTGTTGTATTATGCATGCGCGTACTTTGGTGAGGTTAGTCTATATTAGTTCATTTAAGTTAGTTTAGGTAATTTAATATATTTTTTTATGAAAAAGGTTTAGGCTTAAGTTTTCAGGTCTAGATTTAAGCCTCACTTAAAATAATAATTAACACTGTTATTTCAATGCTTGTTTAATTCTTTGCCGAAAAGACAACAGGCTAGTCGTTCATTAACCGCCGGAGTTTCATAATTCACCGGTATTATATGGACTGAGTTGAACATAACGTGTAGAGTAGGCCCACTTGTAATTTTACAAATGAGAATGATTGATTCCGTATGTCTGAAGTTGCAAAAGACTCGAAAAAAAAAGTTTAAAAAAAAATTAGTGTAACTTGAAAAATTATTGCACCAAGAGGGGACTCTGTAACAGTAAACGATCAAATAAATTCAAACTAATCGATTATTTGTACTATCTGTATTCTTTTGCAACGATTCCAACCTCATCGAACACTGTTGAGAAAACGACAATCCAAAATGGCGCTAGGTTGTCTTTTCGCCACGGTCACCGTTAAACGTCAATTTAAGCGGGAAGAGTCAACGGGACTTTAATACGGGAGACCCTGCGACATCAATAACGGTTATTACATCACTCAGGAAATCGTGCGAAAATTCGAGAAGCGCTCGAAAACGAGCTTACACGACGCCCTCGGGCGGTTTTGGCCCGAATGCAACGATCGATTTGGAAGGCGTGGCATTTGGCTGTGGACAATTGAACAACGACCCAACCTCTGTTCATCCTCTTCCATACGAAGATTACTCACAAACAGCCAAAAGGTTAAAATGCCAAAAAAAAAAAACACAAACACAAAACCTTGAAACGAGCGCAAATAAGTATACAGTAGTTTCATTACACGGCAGACAGATAAACACCAAATTGACTGACTATAAAAAAATAAATGAAGTGCAAAAAAAATCCATTGACCACCCGACCGCTACAAGATAGCCATTCATAGGGATTAAATAGACGACGAAATAACTTGTTGCGTGCACAATCGAACCGCCTCTACGAAATCGGTGATTGCAACTCACTGAAACGATTTTTGAGCGTGCATAATTGATGTTACACGTTGGAGTACATATTTTCAGAAATAAAAACATTCTATCATCATCTGGTATCGATTTTATTTCAAGCTTACGAGTAAAGATTTTTCAATTTGCTACGACGCAAAATGTGATAGAGAGATTTTCTTGAAACTTGTTACTTAAGTTTAATTAGTGATTAATTGTTGTATGTTGTTTTGTTTGTTAAATTAGACCCTCGGGACCGTACAAAAAAAGTAATAATTAAAAAAGTAAAGTCAACTCAAGGAAGGTTACAGGCAATATTAAATTTTCACTTGAGGTTCGCCTAGTCACAAATGTGACTATAACATCTCCACTTTCTCCTTTCCTCCCATACCATAATAAGAAACACAGCAGCCCGTCACGGGTCAGGTGGTGTCACGTGACGATGCTGAACCACCAAGAGAAAGACTACGCCTGCGTGCAAAAAAAAATGAAAACGCACTCGTGCAGCTTGGAGTTTTTAGTTATAAAAGTTAAAAACACCTTATTTGTGATTCACTTCACAAATTATAAAATTTATTCGTGTAATGCACACAATTTTCTGCTGAGTTATAACCTAAAATTCATAAAGAAAAAATAAAAATTATCAAATTTTAGTAAAAAAAAAAAGTATGTTTATAGTTATAAATCTCCATTAAAAACAAATTTTTGAGAACCTACATGTAGCTTAACGCGGTTTCTATACGGTATACGAATTTACTCAAATAATGAAAAATTCAAATGGTTTATTTATACTATCGAGTTTACGACACTATCAACTTTTCATTCAAACCGCAATATACGATGATTCGATTTACTATGTGTTTGCAACCATGCATAAAGCATTCGAAGCAGCAACATATTTTCAAAAGTTACATTCAACAGGTGGAAAAACACAAGCTCACAGTCTATAATAATTTCACCATCGTATCGAGTGATGGAATTAGCGGCAACGACGTTTCATCATTTTTTCGGAAATAAACACGACAAAATAAATAAACACATATACGAGAAAACGGTAAAACGAAAATTTATAAGGACGGGTGGGGGGGGGGTGAAAAGAAGTGCATTCATGTTTATATCGACGAAAACGAGAAGTGAAAAACACTATGAATAAGAAAAAAAATACGTCCAAATGGAAGCGGTTGGCAAAACGGTGGAATTGAAACGAGTGTGTACGCGTGAAAAATAATAGAACTTTTGGATTTGAGGTGGGTGCGAAAGAAAACAGATTATATCAACGTCAAGATGCATCGGCATAGCGGTCTCAAAGAGTTGAAGGGGCCGCGAAAAAAGACGGCCTTAATCCAATTTCACAGGCTTGCAAATGAACGACTTTTGTAAAGCGAGCGAACGTGAAAGGAACAGAGTTCCTTTTCCGTTTCCTTCTTTTTTCTCTTTCTCTCGCTTTTGAGAGACTGCTAAAAGGTTACATTCGTGTTGATTCAGCTTCCACTTTGTACTCGTAACGCGTTTAATCCAACACTGGACAAAAGTAGGTGAGTGTGTATGTGTGCACTCTTAATCTATAGTGCTGCAACCAATAGTCTCAAAAGCAACGAATTCGTTCATTTTGCTATTCAAACTTGCCAAACGTCACTCTTGCATCATCAAATAACTTTAGTTTGCTGGTCCTAATCTTTGCTTACACAGTTAAGCGAAACACCAACACAAGAATATGCACCGACTTAACAGATAAAAAGATAAACAAGACGAACTTTGTCAAAGTGAAACTTTATTAGCGCAATATCAGACTTGCGATGAGAAGTTCATTATCATTGCACAATTCACAACTCCCATTTGAAACGTCTGCAGAAAACAGGAAGAGACATAAATCGTCATCCGGGACACACAAATCATGGACCAGCAGCTGGTCCCAAGTTATTCATCCCTTTAACAAAAGATCTGCAAACTTTGTCAATGTCGATGAATGCGTAGCTTTTCCATTAATATTCTGTCTAATGGTAGCAGCTGGAAACGACTTCAATGTAGCAATTCCTATTGTTTATTGATGTCCTACTGACACCAAAGATCAACTTTGTTTAAAAAATCGTTTTAATAGCCATTTTTTTCACTACAATATCTTTTCATAGCCCCCTCCCTCCATCATCGTCTAGAAGGATTTTTTATTTTAAAAAACAAGTGATTTAAAAAATTGTGCTTTTCACACATGTATGTTGACGTTCAGCTTAAGAGTTTAATGCAATGCTTTTGTGCTACTAAGCAATGTAACTTTTATTTTAGTAAATTTATTTGAAGCTGGTGACGTAAATGAATGTGTAAAAATTAGTATTTAGCCCGTGCTGTAGAACGGGAAAGAGAACATTAAACCAACCAACAAACTCCATCTAGTGACAGGATGCTACACCTCAACCACAACTGACTTGAAGATTTCGCGTGATGGGCGGGGCTAAAGCGTTCATGAAACACGCAGAGATGAACAGATCTGGTTCATTGTTGTTATTAATACGCAAGTCAAATATTGCGCTCTATAGGAATAGAGATATATAAGAAAAATTAATACACCAAAACGGATATTGAATTTTTCTATTTTCTTGTTTAAGGACAAATGTACTATTAAATAGTTATTCCTATTTTTCCGGTACTGATTCAGAAAAAATAACCCACTCATAAAGACTTTCATTATTACGTGATTTTGAGACATTTTGTATGTAGTGTGTATATAAAGCATACTATAATATAAGTTGGTGCATATTTTTTTAACAATTAATATTATTAATTATTAAAACATTTACACTCAGCGTTACTGTGTACGTACATTGCGTATCATACATTCCACCTTATGTGCGTTATGAATAACAAAACTAATCACTAATCAACACTGAAACCAGATGACAGTTACCATCGGGTAACAAGAACTGTTCCTTTCGTTAAATACTTATCAACAAAGCACTTATCTCGAATCTATTTAGAGCTTATTTACAAGACATTTTGTGCGGATGCTCGATTTTCGTGGGGTGTCTTTTGCTTCATAATTTTGCTGTCTTTTGCTTCCGAACAAAAAACAAAAAAGAAAAAAAAAACAAGTGAGAAAGAAACAAACAAACAAAAGAAAGTACATTTATTCTTCATCTCCGAACGAGAAGCGAGGAAGCAAAAGGCGACATAGGATTCCGAACGCTTTCGAAAACCAAAGCGAGCGTTCAGATATTGTTTTTCAACCCGACAGGAGCGTCGAAAAACAGCGTATAAAAATGCAATCACCGGGCGCGTCGGCGATGATGGTTTTCAATCAAATAACTCTTCGTATCCAAGCTGGGATTGAGCGAAATAGGAGTTCGAACGCAGGAAGAAGAGGAGAAGGATAGAAGAGGAGGAGGAAAAACGCATCAAAAGAAAGGGAAGAATCGAACGTCGGTCACGATTTCCATTCGTCGCGTGCTGCTGTCATCCTTGCTTCACCAATCACAGCTGCATACCTCTCGAATGAAAGCGTCAGCGAATTTACTGTCAGAACGCGCTCGATTTTTTGTCATTTTTTAAATAAATATATATATATATATATATAAAATCATCCGAAATTCTCTTATATATATATAGGTATATATTTTTTTTTTTGAAGTCCCACACTTTCAATCCGGACGAGTGTTGCAGAGCGATAAACTCTTTTATCCCCTTTCCGCGAGCCTTCAGGGGTTGGACCGAGAAGGGTTAAAGGGTAAAGAAATACAGTCACACGTTGGTGAGATACCTTTGGTTGTTAAGAAAAAAAATAAACGAACCTATAGAAAGTTAAGTTAAAACTCAACATCGAGAATATATTGAGTCGGCGACGTTTACTTTAGCTTAGAAATTGACAGAAAAGGTTGTGTGAAAAAAAAAGTGAAAGTTCCTTAACTAAACCCATATTGAATGTTTTACTGTAAAGCCATGCAAAATCACTTAAATTAATGATTTTGTGAAAAAAAAAGTGATTTTACTTGTTAGAAAACTTTAAATTCCGTATTTAAATTAATCATATGAACAACTAAATTCACTTTTACTGCATAGCAAAATTGATACGCAGTGAAACTGCTGAAGCAGTATTATATGGTACTTATGTGATGTTTTGCTGGATACTTTTTTTCTATGTTAAATTGTTGGAAATACTGTAGATGAAATGACAGTAGATTCTGACTATATGGGCTATTGCCTACAACTTTTTAAATATTGTTTAAAATTTAACAATGCGATTTTCTTGAAAATCATTTTCAAGATGAATAAAAATAACACCATTCGAAAGTCTCCCCCCCCCTCCAAGATGCTATTATATCCAAACTCAGAATTTTCATTGTATTAGTTTTTCGAGTATAAAACTCGAAACGCTTGGCTGAGACACCATATATAAGTAACTTACACGTATTCTGCAAACTATGCATATTTTCAAAATATTCCAATTCAAGATGAAAGCAAAATTTAGTGAGTGTATGATAGCACCAAAAAACCGGAAATGATGAAGTTGTATTCACCATAGAATTTAACACTGAAGTTGCATTAACCACGTTTTTTAAACATATATTTAAAAAAGAAAAAGCATTAAGTAAAATTTATAATCGAAACGGTGCTTTATCTTTTCAAAAAAAAAAACACACTGTTAAAGACAGACAGAAGCACTCGGTGGGTGGAATTTATCTTAAAAGCACTCACTCCACTCGTGATTCTATTTTTAATCTGACATGCCAAAATTCTTCGTGAATGATTTAACAGGTTAAATCTACTCCTGACTGAAATAGACGAGAACGAAAAAGCTTCACTCAACTAGACTACAACAAAAACCCACTCTAGTTGCTGATACGACAGCTAAACAAACGTCTATGAGCGCGGGTTAAAGAAACATGTTATCTTGTACCACTTGACCTCAAAGCTGAAATGAAACTCTTGAAATGTTATCAACAACTACAGTGTAAACAAGCTACTGTTACCAATGTTAAATTCTTAATCAAGCATTGATAGAACCGATATGATGTACAGTAGTAGCCTATAGATTTATGAGTCATTACACTAAAACCTCGGTCGGAATCTCAAGATAAAATTTAACCAAAGTTTAGCTTAAGATTTGTTTGTACAAAATAAACAACAAGAAGTTGACTCAATTAAACCGTCTTTTAGTTCGGAGTTCGATTCATTACTTTATCCATGTTAGTTCTAAACGAATCAAATTCTTAATATCGTCGTCTCAACATACATACTGCATCATAGGAAGATTTCTCGGTTTTAACACCTCAATCTTTGTTTTTAACTACTTTTTGGCTTGTATAGTGTTCTACTACCATTTTGTTAGATTTTGGTCCAATGTAACATTCTTAAAAACAAATTTCGCGAGTTCGGTTCCGGTATTCAAATTTCAATTTATGCGAATTTCACAATTATGCGACCAAGGAATTCCTCTCAGATACATGTTAGGTGAAAATGTTTCACAAGTCTGCACGATGATGCACAAATGACAACGTTCTTGCACATGATACTTTTCTTCCACAAAGTGTCCGCTACATACGTCGTAAATTCTGTCCTTCAAAGATGGAATTGTTTGTTGTAGTGTTTTTATTTTAATCGTGTTAAACCACATACTGACAAAAGCCTGTTCTACACGTAACGGTTTGTCGTCAGTCTTTTGACAGATAAGACCGACGCAAATATCGTGTCCACACTACTTATTCAGATCATGCAATTCGTCAAACTTGCCGTTTACACGTACCGTGAGCTCGGTGTATACTATTTTAAGACGATCCATTTCATGGAAAGTTCTTTATACGCGATTTTAGATTTATGTGGAATTTTTTTGTCAGAACATAATCATCGCATAAATCCAAAACTATGTTGTATTCGTTTATTTTATTAGACTTTTATAATGCACTAAATTGAATGGTTCTTAAATTTTAATCGCCATTTTTATTCTCTCTCTTCCTGCTTCCTAATGCCACCAGACACGCTAAACAAAATTTGTACATTTAATACAAATACTATAGACTATTTGCATTAAAAAAAAGATTCGCCATTTTTGTTATTTAGTAAACTTCAACCCGTGAAAAATAATTCCCGTTCGTGTCAGTTAAGACTCGCTGTTTCTAACACTTCTTTAGCAGTTCAGAGTGCCGAACAGCTGGCAGCATTTTGAAGAGAAAATGTTGTTCTTTATTTTTATTACTATTTCTTGACTCATCCATAAGGTGAAAGGGAAGAAGTATAAGAAGAAGAGGAAAACGGTAGTGGCGAATTTAACTAGTCCCTTGGCTCCCGCCGCAAAAACGAAACGGTCATTTCGCAATTCTCAATCCCATTACCGGTGCATTTCACGACCGCTATTTTCAACGGACTACCCAATTCCTCCCACGCACTTAAAGCTTTGTCTCGATGGCCTTTTATCTGCCGCACCCTCTTTATCTCTTTAATCCTTTCTCAAAGCTACTGTCCACCTCTTTCAAACTCGACGGGTCACTATTCCCGTAGGGAAGAAGAAAAAATTCTTCGGCTGATTAGGTTTGAACCATTTTTTCTTCGTCTTTCCCCTTCTATTTACCCTTACACCACAGTAAAAAAAAATAGATATACACACAATACCAAAAATATATATATATATAAAAACCATCTCTACTTTTCTTCTATCTCCATTTCCCTTCGATAGCCTCACGTTTTGTAAAGTAAAGATGGTTAAAAAAGAAGAAGAGAAGGAAGAACGTGTGTGCTCGTGATACAAATGACTCTTTTCCATCTGCGACTCTAGGTTTTGATACACTGTCATTAGCCTTTCTCCTTTTTTCGTATTTTTTGTTACATTCGTTTTCTTTCTTTCTTTTTCTTACGTTCTTTTATTTTCCTATCGTTTTTTATGCTATTTTTCCATTTCGAATGCTGATGCGCATCTTTTCTTGGCGCATGTTCCAGACTTGGCGACGCGCGAGGCCATTTTTATCGGCACGCGTGGATTTACTTTTCCCCCGGGGATTCCCCCTTTGCCCATCCCAACACAAAATTTTCCTTTTTCTCTTTCTTCCACTCTGTTCCATAAACGGGAATGTCGTCTTTTTCCCTCGACCACACTGTAATGAAAGTCCCCATAGAAAATACCCTGTATATAAAGTGGCCACAACATACCCTCGTTCAGTACCATTTTCTTTCTTTAAAAAAAAACGTCTGGGATATCAATAACAATTTTAGTAATACTTTATCGTGCATTTGTTTGTTGTTGTTTTTTTTTATATTTGACATTGACATACATGGGTCGTAAAGATATGGAATCATAACAAAAAAAATTGCAAACGATGTTAAAAGCAATTTTACGTTTAAACTAGTGATTTTCACTTTACACTGATATTTTCCCTACACACAAAATTTGAATCTTAAAAAAACATGAACGTAAAACAATGTCATTGTTTATGAAAAGCTGTTGAGACTTCCCCCTCCCCCCAGACACAAAAAAAGAATGACACACGACAGCGCTTCCCATATTCGATTTGATATTTTTCGACTGTCTTCTTTCCCCTTTATAATACACAGAAAAAAAAGTGATGATAAAGGATTTCATTTTCCCCATTTTTATTTCTTTTGCCCAACCCACTTGTCATTTTTTTAGGGTGCCTTTTTTGTTCTTTTATAAAAAAAAATATGAACGGGGGTTGAAAATTTTATAGTCGCGTCAAATGCAGTCGATGTATTAAGCAAAGGGAGAAAGCACATTGTGGTTAGGAGGGTTCGATAGAAAAAGGCGACATCGAATCTGTATAATTAGATCGTCTTCGGTTAGCCCTTAACAGCGCCACCTAAGCCACACGCGCTCGTTGCTCGCGATAAAACGAAATCTCATCGTCCATCATTTCGAAAATGTCAGCGACCCGACATCACTGACGAAGACAAATACCCAACAAGCGATCGACGACGAAAAGACGAGTCTCTGGAGGAACGTGTTGCTCCTACTGATGGGGGCTAAGACCTATTTTGCTCAACCACCAATCGACACTTGTTAAATCCACGACACACCAACACATAACTTTTCTAAAAGGTCAACTTTTTTTCCACACCGACGGACACAAAAACACCTATTCTCGAACACTGACACGTTCGCAGTTGATAGAGAAGCTACTACACTGCAATGCTCTGGTGTGACGCACGAAGCTTAGCCTCTTTCAATTTAACCTTAAGATAGTTTTTTTGGTATCGCATTCTAAACGGAACGTTCAACAAATACCAAATAACTGAATGTATTATATGAACTATTAAGACCGATTAGAAGTAAAAGCAATAGCAAAGATTAAATCAAGAATAAAATACTGTAGGCTAACGTTAAAAAACTACACTTTAGTGAGGTGAGCTATACTGCATAACAAGAGTGTAACACAAAAAGCTAACAAAGAAACCTGAAGCAACACAACAAATTTTAGGATAACTATTGTTTCCGTTTGAAAATTATTTGATCACAAGTTATATAAGGCATCTTATGATTCATATTTAATTCTAATGTTACATATGACGTAAACGAAAGATTTTTCGTTTGATCTTAGGTTAGGTCAAGAATGTCTTATTCTTGCTTCATTTTCATGATGACCGTTAAAATACGAATTCTGCTATTTTATGAAATACTAGTTAAAGTGTAAAACGATTATTTTGAATATTATATTTGTAATTACCGAGATTTGGTATACACAATAGCATAAATTTGTTAATGTATTTTACACTAGGTACAGTGTTTTATAAATGAAGTAACAGATTTCATACGGTAATTATTACTTCATAAAACAAGTACCCTAGGACATTAGAAATTTTTTTAAGGATATGCTTTATACATATATAGTTTGCTTTATGCGATTTTTGAGTGATTCTATATTCGATTTATGCGAGTTTTGGAGTAATTTTATTTTCAATTTCTGCAATTTTTTATTTTTTTTATTTTATTATAATACACTCCAAATGGAATTAAAAACTGTATAATAAACTGTAAAATTTAGAATCAAAACAATTTTATAATGCTATTCAATTTTTAAACTGAGTTACTATGAAGAATATTATATATTATATACTATATTTTGTTAGTAGAATAGATACAGCTTGAGATGCATTTTTGACGTGTGCATTTTATTGGAATGCGTTTATATTTATAGGGCTTACGGAATTAAGTTCCATTTCTCAAAACAATTGAAGAGGAAAAATTTTATACAATATTTGGGGATCGAATCTTTTATTAACAATTTATATCGCTGTCTAATACGTGTTTTTTCTTTATCCGTAAGATATTGAGTGATGAAATAATTTAATGGATGACTATTATTCCTAATAGCTTTGTTTATTTCTATGAAACTATCATAATATTATTTGGTTTATTTGCGTGATTTTTGTTACATTGGACTTATGCGGTTTTTGATTTATGCGGTTCACATTTTATGCGATTTGCGGTGTATTGGACTGTACAGTTTTCTATATTATTATAAACGTCTTTAGGTGCCAGTATACGTTAATTTTTCAGCTCATTTACTCACAAAGTCACTCACAAATGAAGCTAATACTTGTATAAAGCATAATAACGGATTTCACGCTACTATGCAGCAATAAAAGTTTATACAGTACCATTACTGGTGCTGTATAAAATCTCACTTTAACTTTTACGTAAAAAATATAACTTTTGAATAATAAAAACACCACTTATATCTAAACTATGTGATAACTAACAACTTTAACACGTATTAACATTAACATCCGTAATTCCTACACAAATCGTTTAGGTTAGCTTATGTCGTATATGAATCACTAGAAAAATAAATATGAAGGTACCACTCATTAAACGTATTCTAATGATTTATCTAACGATCAACTACGTGTCGTATCTATGTCCATCCATATCCACCCCCCTCCCCGTATCTATCGCCTACAGTATCTATAAAAAAAGTCGTTGTCATGCACCTCAAGCAACCGTACACCAGATTAAACATAAAATCAACATCAAAACCCAATAAAATCCTACACTAGCAGTCTTACATATGAATCGAGTTAGCTAGTTTTTATTGATTCAACAGGTGACTAACTTCCTTTATACCCCCTATCCCGAATCTAATTTCCAACTTCAACACAAGCAGTGGAACAAACTCAAAAACTTCCCTGGCAAAGTCGCGTTCGGAATACTACATTCGTAAAGTGGAATGATGATGAGAACGGCTGATTTTTATGAGGTCTACGGGGTAGTAGAGTGTTAAAAGAAGAAAAAAAATAAAGAAAAAGTACGAAGAAAAAAAAGAAGTGAAAAAAAATCCAAGATGACGACGACCGGGCGACGACTCGATTGGACCAGCTCGTTTTCGGTGAATAGAATTGCGCCCATACCAATGACGTTTCTACGTTACCACACGACCGAACAAGGAAAAAACGTGAGTGTGGGTGGTATAAGTAGGGAAGTGAGCACGACTAGTGGCTGATAGGATTGCAGGGCCGACGACACGCAGTGACCGTGAACATACGCTCGATGGGGCACGTCTGCATTGACGGTGTTAGGTCGCCAAAAGCAGAAGAGGAGAAGACGACGAAGAAGAAGAAGAAAAAATACCATAGAGGGGAAAGCAAAAACTTATGGTGTCGGGCGCCATCAAAATGCACCACACGTACCAAAGTCAACCTGAAATCAAGCACGCCATTGTTGAAAACAGGAGGGTGGGTAAAGTAGGTAGGCGTTTCGAGTTTTATGCGGAGATCATCCCTCGCTTTGCAGGAAACGTGTGAAAGTCGTGGAAAAGCGAGAAGAGAGAATGAAAGGGATGTGGTAGAAGGGGGGGGGTGAAAGGGAGGGGTTTCATTTTGCGTTCCATTTTATTTTTATTTTTTCCTTATTCTCACTTCGGCATAAATATGACAAACTCGCGAGCGACGTCGAAGGTATGTCGATGGAACATCCAACCAAAACATGAGTTTCTTTCAAATCCAACACAAGCAGTAAATTTTTTGCTAAATCATTTAAATTTTTTTTTGTTAGATATTTGTTGTTGTTGTTGTTGTAGGTTGACAATGAACAAGAAAATAATGGCACTATCAGTTACCTTTTTGTCAAAAAAAAGTTCTACCAAATAAAGTTAGTCTTTACAAAACGCGTTTAAACTATCAACATTTCCTCTTTCAACGCACTGAATGACGCTACCAATATTTTGACTAATGGTCAAATGAAAATTGAAATTTCCAAAACAAAGTATGCATCAGAACCAAATGAGCTAGAAATACACTGACGTCCAATTCACCGTGAAATTGAAAGTAACTTGTTAATCGCGATAATACATACTCATTTATATTCAGTGATGTTTGTTATTCCGCCGACTCGTACGCAATGTCGCGAATGTTATCATTGGGTATCCGTTAACACGTGAGCGAAATGTTTAAAAGGATACACAAGTGTATTCTTATGTTAAAATTGAATAACGTTTTATAAAATGTAGTTATTGGTATTTATCTAAAGTATATCACTATTTATATTTAGTGATATTACTTTACGTTATTTTAAGGTCAATTGAAGGGCTTGTTGTAAAAGAGTGTTAAGTAATCAAAAATAACCTAGAAGCATATTCGTATGTGTTGAGTGCAATCTTACTTTTTGAAAGCATAATTTTGAACAAAACAACGATACGTGCAAATAAAATAATGCAAAAATTGTTAAGTAGCCCATAGACGTCAAGGCTAGTTCAGATCTCTAAACGCATTTCCTTCAAAAGTATAAAAACATTACTTCGCACCCTTTTACAAGAGGCTCTTTAATTACTGTATTTGTGTTCTAAGTTAACTTAGTTATCACAAAATTATAGTTTTTAATTGAAAAACAAAAAAGAAAAAAGGTTTCAGGCCCCAACCGAAGTGTCATCAAAAAACTCTAAAAATTTGGCATAACAATGTCAAGGCTACCTGACACACCAATTTTATGTATGGTAACTTGAGCAATTTTTAGATAATGTAGAGAACTATGAGGTCAGTCTCTTGCCAACCACTTTTCATTGATGTGAAAAAAGTTGACGTCACAGTTGTCCACATATTTTTCAAGTGCTATGCAAAAAACCACGTGTCAAAAAGTCTTCAGCAATTTTTTTATGTTTCCATTATTCACTTGTCAACATATTAACATATGATAACATATAACAAACTATATAACATATAATAAATAAAGCAACTGATTAATGGATAAACACTACTAATACATGTATAAATTGACGAATGCAGAGTATGAACCATAGCTTCAGAACAAATGGGAGATGTTTGGGCCTTCTCTTCAAGAGTTTTCTCAGTCAATGCTAGCCACAAAAAATATAGGAAAAATTTGAGGCAAAAAAAAATAAAGGTTGGAGTGTTAAAGAAGTTCCTCCTAATCCAGGAAGCCTTCTTATCAGCTACCGGCACTCGGCCGAGGGGTTTAAAAACCTATTGGCAAAAGATGGGGCTTTCCTCTCGTTTTTTGGCGCGGAAGTCCGTTTTCTTCGGTCCAAGAACGCGATAAAGGACGCAAAATTAAACGCCAATTTCAAACATCCCTCAAGCAAACTATCGATGTTTTAATCCTTTTCGGTCAAGTGAACACGAATAAAATAAAGAATTCACCGAGTAATAGTTATTTTTTTCCCGCGTCAAAGTCAAGTGACTTAATTTTTTTTCAGAAGAAAAAATTAAATCACTTAACTTTAACGCGGGAAAAAGTTGTGTAATTTTACTATTCATTAGGCAATTGGACATATCCTTAAAAAAATAAGAAATTTGTTAGACTATCTAGTGGTATAAAAAATAAACGCTGTAGAACTCCACAGTTCACTATTTAGATTAAAGCTTTAAAAAGAATATTCAAACACTCATATACACATCAGAAATAGTGATGATGTTCGAATTTATCAACGTAGAGTTTCTATTTGACCGAAAATAGCACTATCTTGTAAATATAACTGAAGGGTCCGGGCAATATAATGATGATTGATATGCTACTTGTTTTTCTAAAATGACATTTTTACATCAAACTGTCCCTCAGAAACTGTTACTAGCATGTTACTTTGCCACTTCCTGGGTTTATCCAAAAAAAAAATGATAGCATAGTATACAAAATTACCTTTTGGCTCAGTATGATACTTTGAGATTTCTCACCGAAATAGTTATTTGGTGAACATTACTAGAAACATTAGTGATCTTCTGTTGAGTTAAATTTTACAATGATACATAAATATCGAATGATGAAATTTTCAAGACTATCCTTTTAATAACGAGTTGAATTCTTAATTAAACAAAAAAGGATTGGGCTTAAAACAAAATCATTTTCAATCTATTGACCTATCATTCCACTACTACACTACAAAAGGGAAAGTACTGTTAGTTCTTTATTCTACGTCCTGTCAAAACCATTCAAAATGATGAAGAACGACAAGTGGTCGTGATAATTTTCACTTGGCTGCTTCTACACTAGCACTTAAGGCCCAGTTACGACTCAATAAATCCTTCGATAAAGCCATTATAACCCCCAACATCTAAATTAAACCTCTTTCCCCTTTCCAAAAAAAGAAGGGTGAAAAAAAGAGACCAAAGTGAACTTTCTACAGATTTTTCTTTTCTTTCCTTTTTTTTCTACATTGTGCTAATGAAAAACGCTAGATAAACTCAAGGTGTTCTCCCCAAAATCTATTTTTCATTTCCCTTTAATCGAAGCGTGGAGAAACCGTTCGTCACAGATTCAACACTCTATGTTTTTACTTTCTTCTCTCTCTCTCTTCCCTGCGTTCAAATTTACTTTCACCATTTCTCTGTCAGCTTCTCATTTTATCGCCACTGACACGTTGATCGGAATGAAATTTACAACCAGAAACGGCCCATTTTTCAATTCGGCACCACCTACGATTTGCCTTTAATATAACGTCGAACTGAGAGGGAACGAGAGAGAGAGAGAGACCCCCTTTTCATAATCACCGCAGCCACAGCTGCCTTCGATCCACACACACACACATACACTTGGTAGTAGTAATAGTAGTATTAGTACCACCAACTGCTCTTTTCGCTCGGCACATAACGAGCCCAACGCCAACAAAAGCCAAGCACAAAACGACGACTGACATGGCTTCCATGGAATTAGGATTAGTGCCTTCGCTCTCGCTTCAAATCATTTCATATTCAGCGAATATTTGCCATCTTCGACCGATCCGCTAAACTCTAAAACTTCCATCATCAACTCGAAAAGAATTAGATTCGTAAAAAGAAAGAGAATAGGTTCTGACGTTGACATGAGAAGCATGTCACTTTTTTAATCAACAACAACAACAACAACAACAACAACAACACACAAAAAATGACATCGATAATTAAACTAAAGTAATCTAAAAGTACATTAAAAGTTCTTTAACAGATTCCGAATTTTTGCATTAGGAATGATCCACAAATATGACATTGCTATTTTAAAAAAAGAACGACAATTTTTTTTTTGTTATTGTCGTTGTGACATAGATTTGATATAGTACAGCACAGTAGGTTTTAAAATTAGGGCGGGTTATACGTTTTTAAAATGTAAAAACTTTGTACATGTTTTATACTAGTTTGTATTACTTGGTAACTTTGTACTAGCTTCGGCTTCCTAGATGAAATTGAAGAGCCTGGTGTAAAAGGATATTAAGCGTAACATTTTTGTCAAAAACGACCTAGAAGCATTTTAGACTGTATTAAATGCAGTTCTATCTTTCTAACGTATAATTTTGAGCAAAACAACAACATGTGCAAGAGTATTAGTGCAAGAAGTGTGAAGTAACCCATAGACAGCAAGGCAAATTTAGATCTTTAAACGCATTATCCTCGAAATTATAGAGATTTTACTTGACACCCTTTTACACCAGGTTTTTCAATTTTCGGATATACCTGGAATAACTTTTTCGTCGCGTAGTAGCGAAATCTCACACACATAATATAGTATAACTTATATTAAAGTTTGAGGGCCAAATAATGACAAACATAACTGCAGTCGGTGTTTTCGTTAAACTAATCCAGGTACCAAGTCGTAAACAGAACGGCGTATGAATCGTGAACTCTTTGTAAGTTTATACAGTATAAACTTGACAAAACGTTACTCTCACCTAAACGCTACAATTTGCGTAGAGTGAATTATAAATGTGAAAAACGCAACGCGTGGTTGAAATTTTGTTCGGTGCGATGCTATCGATAAATTGGTGCAAACACTAACATTGCTTCTGGTCAGAGATACTAATTCAATGCTAATTGGAACAACAGAACGGTTTACACTCCACGCCAACGAGAGAGTGCTCACGGTTGGTGAAACGGAGGGGTTAACATTTGGGCGATTGAGCATTGTAATTACAAACCACGCTATTGGTCTACGGCCGAATCGACATCCCAACCGAACCGAGATAAAGTCAAGCAGAAAATGAAACTAGATTCGGTGTCCGGCACGATTTTATTATTAACGGCAGAGAATCAATAAGATCCCAACACCGCGTTGGGTTAATAGCTTCAGCGATTCCGGATAGCATGCAAAGAACACGTGCAATTGCACCGCCAACGACAACTCAGATTCGGTATTGGGCTCTTAAGAAACTGCAACAACTTGATCTCTTTTCCAAACATCTTTTCAATGATGATTAGAACGCTTTCATGCGGCTTGAGTTATGATTCAAAAGGATCTTTCCTTCGAATGATAAAAGAAACGAGACAGAAAAAAAAATTGGATTCAAGCTATTGAGAACTGTTCATTACATGTAATCAAACATGTGTTCGAGAAACTAAAATGGAATAAAATCGGTAACCGGGTTACTGAAATCAAAGCGGAGTTTAAATAAACATGTTGACAATTTTATCATAAAAACAAAACTACAATTTTTAGTGCAATTCAGTTCGAAATGAAGCTCAATACGTTTATTTTGAAAATAAGGTGACATTTTAGATTTGTCTATAAATATTAATTTTTTAAAAAAAAAATAGAATTCAAGTACTGTATAATAAAGGATTGCTTTTGTCACTTTTTTAAGAATATTTTTTAGGCCTAAACATGTAAACATGATTTTACGATTATACTAAACGTATAATTTTTATTATTATATTCTTTATATTAGCTTCACTTGTGAGTTTGTGAATGAGCTTGGAATTGGACGTATACTGTTATTCAGAGTTGTTTATGAGAAAATATTGTGTAGTTCAATGTACCAAAAAACGCATAAATCAAAAACCGCATGTGAAATCTAATTGCGTATATAATTGAATAAATCGAAAACTGCAAAAATCAAAAATTAAATTACTCAAAAGTCGCATAAATCAAATATCGAATTGCTCAACGATCACATAATGACATGCAGAAATGAGAAATGAATTTTTTGCGTTATGTCTGTACATAACAGTAAGTTATGTAGGTTATGTAAGTTATATAACAGTAAGTTATATAAAAAGTATGCTTAAGAAGCATTTTTAATATACTTGTTTGTTTTTTTAAATTCGAAAATAAATTATCTCAGTTACGCGACAATTCAATATGTACTTGTACATTACAATTAAACGATGGATTCCTAAAGCATTCACAAAGTCCTACTTGATGACAATACAAATTTATTTTGTCGTTAGTTGTCTTTCACGTTGTATTTTTCATATATATATATATATATATAAATAAAACGTATACATGAACTTTTCAACATCCCCATAAAATGAAGAAAAAAATATTATAAAAAAAAACAACTGATATTTCATGTAAAACTAAACAGGCTACAAAAAAAAAAAGACATTATTTCATAAGATTTTCACCAAAAAAAACCGAGTACTTTTCTTCACTAGAATGAACGCTTGAGAGAAACGGAGAATAATTACACGCCCGTGGATATTGTCAGATAGCAAGAAAAAACTGAAAAAAATAAAACTGTACGAGATAAAACAGTAAAAAAAAAAAATAAAACAGACATGAAAAAACGGACAAGAAACGAAGTACGACGAAAAGAATGAAATCCAAAAAAATATACAACACGAAAAAGTAGAAGAAAAAAAACCTACAACCCCCCTTCTTAAAAAAAAAATTAGTTGATGAGAAGGGAGGAAAAGGAAGAGGTTAAGAAAGAAGTGAAAAAAAAGAGTGAGGGAAGTAAAAGAAGAAGAAAAAACGATGAAACGGAAATGATAATTTGTCTTTAATTCAAGTCTGGCGGAAAGTCAAGTGGAGGGGGTTCGACCTCTTTCTTGAGGAAGAGCAGTTCCGAAAAACCAGACGTTTTACATTTACATTACCAAGCCGTGCACGAGACAGCTGCCTACATAGTAGTGGTAGTGGTGGGGATGGTATAAAGAAGTGAGAAGAAGAAGAAGAAGAAGAAAAGAGAAATCTACTAAGATCCCATGTGGGGGATGTGCAGCGACGAACAACGAATCTTTCTTCTCCCTTAGGATAGCTCAAGATGAAGTGTTCAATGGAAGAGTGATAGGATATATCTCCATCCAACTTAGGGTCTACTAACCATTTTACCAATTCTCACCCCCCCCCCTTTCTACACACACAATGTATTATCTACTTCCACTCCACAATAGCTATACGTCTCTGTATTTTAAAGTGGTGAAAGAAAATGGGAAAACGTGTTAAAGCAGAATTATCTCATCTTTAAAAGATTGTAATTAAAGAAACATTAAGAATGATCAGTTTCAGATTTGTTAAAAAAAATTAATTCCGCCCCAGTTTTAGCCGTGTCGTATGTTTTTTTTAAGAAGTGATGAAAGACGTTGAGTTACTTGTGTGTGAATAAAAGGTTAAAGTAATTAGGAAAATAATTTTCAAAAATTATAATTAGAAAGAGTAATACGGAAAATGAAAAAAAGGCGAAATAATTAAGAAAATCATCTTTTTAAAAATAATAAAAAAAGGTATAATTAAATAAACATGAATTATCAGTTTCAATTTTTTTTTTCTACAAAACAAGGACATTAAAAATTCTTTTTAAGCATATGCTGTCATTTACAGATATACTGTAGGCCTATAATACAAAATACAAAAAAACATACATAATGCAAAAAAATCTATTTTTGACTTCTGCACGTTACGATTGATGTGAATATTTATTAATGCGAATTTAAATTTATGCGATCGCTTAATAGTAATTCGATATTTGATTTATGAGAGTTTTGAGAAAATCAATTCTTCATTTTTGCAATTTTCGATTTATTCATAAGCGATTTTTTTGTATATTGGACTTATGCGGTTTTTGATTTATGCGAAAGATTTATGCGGTTTTTGATTTATGCGATGGACTGACGCGGCGCGCGTTTGGCTTCATGTGTTTTTGGTGCATTTTACTATACAGTGTATTCTCAAACACCTGTAGCTGGCAGTATACATTCACTTCCCAGCTCGCTCGCTCACAAACTCACTCTTTCACTCAAAAGTGAAGTTAATATAAAGAGTGTACTGCAATGATAAACAACTCGATTTATTACTCGATATTTTAGTAATTATGTACAAGATATGTTTATTTAATTATTTTATTAATAATGCACACTCGTCAATGGAATCTTTAGAAATTTTAAATAGTGCTTGACTGCAAATCTTGCAGGCTCACTTTGAAGCCAACCTAATTTGCCATATGACTAGAATATTATTATTAGTATTATTTATGTAAATATTATTAGTATTTATGTGATGTTAGATTGTATACACCAACTTATAATCAACTTTTGTAACACATTATTTATTGTTTATTGTCGTGGACATTTTTAAATGAGGTACCAAATGATTTTCAACATCTCCTCATACTTGTGGAGTCTTTATGTCTTACCGAATTTCATCACGTTAATACGAAAAAGGATCTTTTTAACTTTTCAATAATTCTGAGTGATGATTTTACCGACAAGTTAACAGTATAACACATAACGTTCTAGAGGACTACACAAGGCGTCAACATCACTTTCTAGAGGGGCATTAAAATTGAAACGTGAATTCTCAACAAACTTAAGACCCTAAAGAAAATTTTGAACACACGATTTTGTTTACCTTTAAACATACAAAAATTGCCGTGCTTACTATTCGTGTAATTAATTTATCTAGACTCGAAGGATGAATTTGAATTTCAGAAGTGAATTATTATCACTGTTATTATGGCCGCTGTTTAAAAGATTAATCAACTTCGATTAACCCCAAAATACAATTTGCTCTCATAAAACAGAATGGCGAACGTAAGTTAATAAAGTTGTGATAAAAATGAAATACTGTACAAAAACAACTATGTATAATTACTTAATACGTGCAATTTTTGTTGATTGTCAGTTTAAACTTTTAAAGTTGTTCTAACGGACAGTATAAACCAGATTACATAGAATTACAGTGTACCGTTATTATGTATATACATAAATACCTATATAAAATGTAATTTTTAATGGTATTTAATTGTTTAATAGTAGACTTTTAGTCGGTTTTAAAAAATTTTTTAGCTAAACCATCGGAAAAAGCAAAGTTTAATTACATTTAAAAGCAGACTTTTTACACGTTATTAACTTTAACATTATTCCCGTTTACCCGTACGGTACATTATAAAAGTTAATGGAATTTAAAAACGTGACAATATGCGTACATAAAGTTTTACAACGAATATTAGTGCAGTTATTCGCACCAATTAAACATTTATTTGTCAAAATTGTTCAAATTGTTTCCAAAGAATTCAGAACTAAAAGTGGCGTAAATAAAATAATATTACATACATCGTATGATAACGGTGGTGATGTTATGGATCTCTATAAAGCAAAAAATCTAATACATTTGAAGAGCTTTTATTTCCAAAACGTTTTAGTCCATGAAATACATTTTTTTCAAAAAACTGTTTTTTTATTAATGTGACCACCATAGACTTTGCCTATGAACGTGATTTTTGAGAGTGTTTGTTCAGTAGGAAATAATAAGTCATTTGAGTCTTAAAAATAACATATTTGAAATTAACGAAGAACAGATAGTTTCAGAGCCTCTCAACTCAAAAATTATCAAAAGTGGAGCTAAGACGTTTTGAATCTTTATTTTAAGGAAAACGTGACTCAAGAAACCAAATGAAAAATAATAATTCAAACATACTGAAAAAAAAATTACCAATCATTGTTCGTTTCAGAAGAAAAAAAAAGTAGCAATTCCGTGACAAGTCCAGTAAACACGACATCCGGAAATGGTCGAATTAGAGTTAACGAATCTCAAAATTCCCTAGTTTCGGACTGAACCTCCGAAACAAAAACAAAAACGTGAGAAAAAAAGTTAACGTTTCAAAGTTACAACTCCCAAGACTTCGTGGTTGAAAACAAAAATGAAAAAAGAAATCACCCAACAGCAGCCAAAAGTGAACTGAAAGACCAAACAAAATTACAAAATGACTGTCTACAAAGAAAAGAAAGCGCAATGCAAAAATAATGAAAAAAAAATGAGGGTTAAACAAAAAAAGGGGGGTAGAAAAAATCGAAAGAGCAGATTGTTTTAGCAGTTCTTCCCATGTTTCTTTTCTCATACATTGGGGGAGAGGGGGGAGGGGCGCACGGATCGCTAGAGTAGCGAGCACTTTACAAATTTGATGAAATTTAGAGCGCTTGGGGAGATGTGTACGAGGAATGCTGATGAATTACGAGCATGGGCGAGATGGCTGCCAACGTCTTCACGTGGTATACAGTATAGCAAGCAGCAGCAGCAGCAGCAACGATCTTGAAGAAAAGTTTTGAATGGATGTGGGAGAAATGCGAAGATGGGGACCAATAGGCACAACGTTCCACCCATACTCTTTGGGTTATAAAAGAAAACTCGAATCCTCCGGGAACCGGAAAAAAAAAGAATTCAATCTCCCTCCCCAACTAGTTCTTCGATGTTTGGCAATACACGTAGTAACATGCCATACCCAGAAATTTGGAAATCGATACTTGTTATATCGAGATACGATGTTTCCCTTCTAAATGGCTTTCTCGGAAGCCGTTAAAGATTTACTATCCCAAGTTAATTGTAACAAGATTTTCTATAGATAGACTATGAATACCAAATTGTTATCCACGTATGGCAATGGATTTTGGAACGTTAAACGCCTATAAGACAAGTAAAATAGGACAGCCAATAGGAAGATGCCTTAGAAGCATAGATGAAAATTGAAAGGGCTTGGTGTAAAAGAGTGTTAAGTAACATTTTTGTCATAAATGATCTAGAAGCATTTTCAAATGTGTTAGGTGCAATTCTTCCTTCCTAACGAATAATTTTGAGCAAAACAGCAATAAATGCAAAGATATTAGTGCAAAAAGTGTGAAGTACCCCATAAACAGCAAAGCAAGTTCAAATCTTTAAACGCGCTTTGCTCGAAATTGTAAAAAATGTTACTTAACGCCAACCCCTTCATTCAATAAGAAATACACTATTTTAACACAAGATTTTATTCATACAATGAATAACAAAATTTTGCTTTTATCGTCCATAAAAGGCGAGTATTTTTGTAATGTAACGACAAAAATTATAGTTTTTTAGACCTAAAGTGTAATTTAATGTTGATAACGTTCAAAACTTAATAAACTTTTTCTTAAATTTTCTTATCGTATTGATATAATCTTTTTATTTAGTACTATAGCAATAGAATAAAACTAAAATAAATAAATAAATAAATACTAGTGCCGAATTTTTTTTCTATGTTTCTAAAGCATTTTATTTGTGATATTTTAGTAAATCACACGTGACCACTTTTTATTCTTATTTTAGATTAACTTGCATTTAACTTGTCTGTGGGTTTCTAATCGTCATCTGTTCAAAATACATATACTGTATTGTACAATTTAAAAACATGCAGCAATGATAATATAATAATGATAATTATTTTGTATTTGTTTTGTAAGAGAAAGCTGGGAGAGAGGGGTTCTATTTGGACATTGT
>JAQIWH010000691.1:0-42648 GCA_034695005.1 Cryptops parisi | reverse complement strand
CGCTCGTCAACCATTGGCTGATTCATTTAACTTCCTCATAATTGTGCCAGCAATTCTGTGTCAGCTAATTTGGGATAAAGTATAGAGTGTATACCGAAATTTATTCTAACCGACCACAACACCCTAACTGTATAATATCAACTATCCCAAAAATTACAATACACTCTTGAAACATTTCAAGAAGGTAACACCCCCTTCCCTTCTTGAAAATAAACCAAAACAATTATCTTAATCTAAAAATTAACTTCTGTTTTGGTCCCATAATCTTATCTAATCGGCGAACTTTTTTTGAAAACGAGAAATCCCTATTCAAATGCAATATTTTATCCCCCATTTTTAACGTTGTTTGTATTAACTCAACGAGTTGGTAATCTTAAAGTCAACCCACGAAAAACCAAATTATTAAAATTGATTATCATTTAAAAACCTTTCGCTGAACCATAACTTTTCTTTTGATTTGCATAAAATTTCTAATTTGGCGCCATTTATATTTTGTGGTCACTAGGAGGCAGGCAAGTCCATGGAAATGAAACCGTAAAAAGAAGAAAACAACAACGATTCGACTTCACATTTTGGGTTCCAAAGCAACGGTGGTGACTATGGACCAACTACAAGAAACTGTGGATGAAAGTAAGGTTATCGTGTCCATAATGAAATGTGTCAACTTTGCTGCCATCAAACACAAAAAACAGAAACGCAAAGATCCTGAAGGAACTCCTTACATCAACCATCCCATTGGTGTGTATTTCATTCATAATGGAATCGTTTTATATTAAAATAAATTATGCTCTCATTCATTCATTCAAGTCTAAAGTATTTTTTTATGCTTATTCTTTAGGTGTTGCCTACATTCTAACAGAATGCAATGTAACTGATCCTGTTGTTATTCAGGTAATTTAATTAATTCGTCTAAAAATGACAAGACATGTTTTTGGATTTTGGAAAGGCATCTGACTCTACACATCTATAAACTCGTGCAGCTGCTTGAATGTAATGCTGGGTGCTTATGGAAAAGTACCTGTTGCTTGCTGTATTGGGTACTTTTCGATTAGACGCCCCACCCCCACCTTTCTTGTGTTACTACTTGCTTATGGGTTTATTTTGCAGGTTAGATTACGGAAAAACAAAAACGTATTAAATGTATGTATGATTTGTTTTGTTTTTTCTTAACCTAACCTGCAAAATAAACCCATAACCAAGTACTGTACAAGCAAGTAGAATCACTAGAGGGATGGGGGGTCTAATCGAAACGTACCCTGTAATGTACATCGCAGGTCTTACTGCTGGGTATAACATCAGTTATGGTTGCCTGTCTTATAACGCAGGTCACAACCTGCCACCCAAAACCCTAAGGTTATAACCCAGGGAGCGTTGAGTTATAAATATTAAATCGGGCTAAATTTATCCAGAAATTTTTGTGTGCATTTTCTGGTTAAATCTAACCCACGTTGAGTTGTTAAATCTGTCGATGACAAGTTTACTCTGTTATACCCCGAGTGAATGTTTCACCTCTTGCTTACTAAATAAGCAAGTTGTTGATTGCCAGGCTAACTCGCTGGTGCAGCATTGATTGTAAAGTTGTCACGAGGCTCACACTATTTTTTAGTATACAGTAGTCTCTAGTCGGACACGTTCAGTAATCCGACTCGGCAGGTAGCAAGTCGGTACGTCGAATTGTCTTTAACCCCCCCCCCCCCCAATCGACAAATTGAGTGTGTAATGCAATGTTATTGAGGATGGAACTGATAACTGTACAGTTTTTTTGTTGATACTTTGTATAACCTGTATTGTGTGGTTAGTTGGTATATTAATTAATGGCAGTTTGTTTCCAAAATCCAGTAATCCGACATTGCTGGTCCGATACACGTCGGATTACTGTATTTGGTTATATAATGTATCGTATGATTTGATTTTGTTTTGAAGGCTGCCCTACTGCATGACACCGTCGAAGACACGGAAACATCTTTCGAAGAGTTGGAAATCACGTTTGGACCCGAGGTGTGCAGCATCGTCCGAGAAGTCACCGACGACAAGAAGCTGTCGAAAGAGAAACGCAAACAAATGCAGATTGAGCATGCGGGCACCTGCAGTTACCACGCCAAACTGGTGAAGCTTGCCGACAAGCTGTACAATTTGCGCGATCTCCAGCGAGCGATGCCCACGGGATGGACCGAGCAGAGGGTCAAGGAATATTTCTTGTGGTCGTCGAAGGTTATCAACCGTTTGCGTGGAACTCATGCAGTGCTCGAAGAAAAGTTGGATCAAGTTCTTCAGTCGCGATCCGAAGATACCGAACCGATTGTGCCCATTGTGTAAAACAAGCGCTAAACTTAAATTGTTTTTCAATCGTTTTGTAAATAACTCGTACTTTTCTACACTGTACATTCCTTTTTTTCTATTATGCAATACAAAGCGACAAGCTTAAGCTCGATTTCCCCGAAGGCATTACAATGGAGGAAGTCCTAAGCCCGAGAGGACCCATTCTAGCGCAACACCCGCAACCCTAAACATCCGTCCGTGAAGATCAGGACTTGGCAGTAGTGCCTGGAGGAAAACTGGATTTTGGCTTCGAGTCGTTGATTAAATTTTGTTGAAAATAAAATTGCATAAAAAAATAATTATTTAAAGATGAAAGCCTTTTGATTTCGGACTTTTTAATTAAGCATTCGCAAGAATGTGAAAAAAGTAGTATAGAAACTATTGCAAAGGCGCATTGTGTGATAATCAGCTCGTTCAGAAGAAATCAACCGACGACGAGTGTCGTCGTGTTTTGTTTTTTTTTTTTAGATTTTGATAAACAGCATTCTAGATTGGAAGTAACGCTGATAAAAGAGAAATGCTGATTAATTGAACAAGTCAAAAGTTCTAATACTTTGCCATGAATTCTTGCATAAATTTGACTAGAGCCATTGTGTTTTCCAACGAAATGGCATTGTACAGCGATGCTCGCAAGCCTCCAACGGATCTGAAATTTGAAAAGTAGCCTTTACAATAATGCCACAACGTGAGCTATTTTTTTATACATCATGAATGTTAGCTTGTAGATATACAGGATGTCCACAAATCTAACAGTATTTTGCTAGAATGAAATGGTCGATATCCGGTTGTTTAATTATGTGTACCACCGAACTGTGCTTTTTGGAATACCGTCAAAAACTGCTTTTTTTAAACTAAAAATAACTTTGACAAAATGGTTATTAACAGCATTGCGTTAGCGCTCCGCTAGTATGGTATTC
This sequence comes from Cryptops parisi, assembly GCA_034695005.1. Taxonomy (NCBI): domain Eukaryota; kingdom Metazoa; phylum Arthropoda; class Chilopoda; order Scolopendromorpha; family Cryptopidae; genus Cryptops; species Cryptops parisi. The sequence goes on along the minus strand of JAQIWH010000691.1, from coordinate 39,412 downwards.
AACTTCATTGTTGTAAAGTTGTAATACAAAAAGTACGCTTGTTAACACCTTCCTTTGTGTCCAAACAGAAACATCAGCTGTAACATTGGTGACACGTGATGATAAATTTTTTTTTTCTGTTGGGTTTAAGGACAAAGTTAACATCTCTTCTGAATTTGAAACTACACTTTTTTGCAGCTTCCCCTCTACCAAACATTTTGCCACGTGCGTATACAGGGAGTCATGACTACTCCCAAAGCTACTTTGTAAAAATGACCAGAGGTGAATTTTTAGAGATCGATTTCGCATGAACCACTGATGTTAGCAGAAAAATACAAACACTACATGAAAGTCCAACTAAAGCTCTCTCCGGATTAGTAATATGTAAAAAAAAAAATAATTTCAATATTTTTAAACCACTGATATACAACTGTTGCCACGTATTTCCATAATGCTTAGTTAACTAGCGTTTTGTATTACAACGGTTGTATGCCTTGTTTTTTGTGGACATCCTATAAATCAACTGAACTGCAGTAGGCCCCTTGATTTAATGAACTTAATTTCGGAGTGGGTGTCCATAAGTGCCGTTTATCCATACGTTTCCAAAATCCGTTAAATCAAGGATTCGCTGTATTAATCGCATCGTCCAACGTTGTTTATGTGAGGCCTACCTATGTCCCTTGAGATCGAGAAGTCCAGCATTTCGTGCAGCCTCCACGAATTCCTTTTCTATTGCAGGATTGTCGAATCCAGCTCGGAACGGAATGTTCATTCGACTACGGTACTTGGGTTCCACTGGACATCTATTGAGATAGTTTGCAATATCACTACACCTGTACAATCAATCGAAGGACTCTTTTGCAAGACAGTGTTCAATAGTGATAAGCCACACTTTTTCTCCCCCAAAATGATATTTTTCCATCAAACTGTCCCTCGGTATTGTTTCTAGCTAGTTACTTTATCACTTCCGAAAATGTCAGCATATGTATAAAGAGTCAAACTGATGCTTAGTATGGAATGCTTTGGAGTTTTTGATCAGAAAAATAACTCCGAAAAAATTTGAAAAAGTGTGGCGGAGCCTTTCAATTTTCTTTTACTCCAATTTCAAAAACAGTAATGAAAAAAAAAAATTAAAAATCATGGGCATAGTGTATCAATTTGTGTCTGGTTTGTGCGCTGCGTAGCGTTTGAGTATGCCGCTGCTTATTAAACTACAGAAACGACAAGTTGCTATTTCTGTCAGTGGAAGAATCTTTTCATCATGAGAAGTAAAACCATAACATCGTGAGTATAAACAAAGAAAATATATTCTCTCGTGCTATAGCATGGGTTACATACTGGTCGCCAATAAACTACCTTTTCCCCAAACTGAAAAATATTTAGCCATACCTATAAAATCCCTTCGACTCATCGATGGCATCATAAACAGCTTTGCTCTTTGTGCAACTAAGTTCTTCCATACGGTCAAGTCCACCTTGAGATTTGATCCAATCCATGACAAGTTTGGAAACGTACAAGCTGCAAATTAATTTCACATTCGTGTCAGAACTGTCAACCAACCTTGTAAGCAGTTCAACTACCAGGTTGAGTAGAAAAATGTTATGCGAACCTAAAAGTGTCGGGTGTATTTAGAAGAGATTCGTTCTTGTCCTGCAACTTATAATCCCAAATGGCAGGACACTTGGCGGATTTATGGGCTAGTAGATCTTCCCGCATGATTACTAACGTAATTCCTGCACAACCAAAGTTCTTTTGTGCGCACGCAAAAATCACTCCAAACTATATGAAAACAAAGCCAGTTAGCTTCAGTATCCACGGAATTCAAATTACGTCTAAAAGTACAGGATGTCCACTGCGGGATCTAAACCTTGAATCACATACAATTTGCAGGTAAATACATATACAACCATAACTAAATATGAAGATAACAGTAAAAATACTAGAGTTTGATAGAAAAAATACATCAGTGTACTTCCAACTGGTACCTCTGGTAGTAAAAGGAATAGCTAGATGGTAGTTAATTTACGCAGGGCTGGACTGGGCCACAGGGAATTTCCTGGTGAGCCGTTACCAACATGGGCCAGTCATTTTTTGAAAAAATGTTTAAATCATGCTTATCCCTTTAAATGTACCGGTATTTGATTTAAATTTGTGTACTGTAAGTTTAAAGTTTACTTTTTGTAAATATACTGTAGACCTTACATTTGTGCGAGATATTTTTGAATATTTTTATTGAAGTATTGGGCCTGAATTTTTGTTTGTTTCCCCGTGCCGAAATTTGTTCCCAGTCCAGCCCTGAACTTACGCCATGTATTCTGCAATGACCTGTAATGCTTTTTCTATAATATACCACCAGTCGCCATTTTAGAAAATGACTGACTGCAGTGCCACTGTGGCTCTGACCTGCACTCACTACAAAATTCCTACATAAACGTTACGAGTCTCTGCTTTCGTTCCACCAAGAATCACACTTGTATATGACTCCATGAGAGAAAAACAACTAATGTTTCCAAATGTTCAGATCTCATGGTAGACACCCTGTACAGCAGAGTATCTCAGTTATCCAACATGAATGGGACCAAAAGACAATCAAATTATCGAATTGCTGGATAATAAGGAGGACTAATGAACTAAATATATATTTCGAATAGTCACCTTTGAAACATCAATCGTCTTGGTGAAAATATTTGACGACATGTCACACACAATCATGCAATCGGAGGATGGAATAAAATCAAATTCCACACCTGTACGTGTATAAAATTAAAATAAAATAAATATTCATCACCGTATAAAAGTCACACAAGTTCTCATTCAACAAACTCTACCAACCATCAATGGTTTCATTGTCGCAGTAATATAAATAGGAAGCGTTTGAAGATAACGTCCAGGTTGACTCATCGGGAATAGCTAGAGTTTACCATCAAGAAAACTATCAACACCAACCATAATTCATACATATTTCAACCAATCTAGGGATCCATACTTGTAAATTTCTCCGGTGGTTGATACACGCGGTTAACCTTTCCATATTTTTCAGCTTCGTTAGCAGCTTTCGATGACCAGGTGCCCGTAACTACATAATCAGCTTCACCCGTGATCATAAGGTTTAAAGGTATAGCCGAAAACTGACCGGTCGATCCTCCTGATAGAAAAAGTATGCGGTAATTTTCAGGAACGTTCCTGTCGACAGATTACAAACCACATTACAAAACACGAGGATGACATCAAATGAAACAGCACATTTATGAATTACTGTAAAAAGTGCAAATGTATGAACTACTGTAAAAAAAGTCTTAAAGATACCAACGCACAATAAATCTCGAACCAGGTTCCTCGCACCGTCAATGACTTCGGTGAAATGGGAAGACCGATGACTTAGCTCTAAAAACAAAACAAAACAACAAACGGTGTGATTTTTCCCAATAAACTAAATGTTCTGTGGGCAATGGTAAAATTACACATACCAAGGATGCTAATCCCGAGCCCATTATAATTGAGAAGTTCTTTTTGGATAGTTAAAAGAACCTAACGAATACAAAGTTCAGTAAAAACAAAATAACCATGAATATATAAAAACAGATTAAAAACAAGTGCTCTTAAAACAACAGTTTTTTTTCTATACAATCTTTCACCTAATCTGCAAAACTATTTTTTGTTGAATCACATTAAGCGTTTATTGAGATGGGTCTCTTTTACACTCAGATCAATCTTACAAACATACATCTACACGTATTTATATTTACAACAATAGTGTTCATTTAGGCACTACTAAATATGTTGTATTATACCAAGGTTAGTTTTATAGTATAAAACTAACCTTGATTATACTCAGCAACACTCTGAAAAAAGCTTAGTTTAAAGCCAACTTCAGGTGTCAATTTCTCAAAAATGTGACAAGATCACCAAAATTCAATAGAATAAAAGGTCCCTAACATCATGTTCAGAAATGCCGAAAGAAATGACATACAGAAATGTATGTTCAAATTTCAGTTCTGTAAGTCATCCAGAACCTCCCATGGAACAAGCTCAAAGAGGTCCAATGCGTAGTCCAAGTTAATAAAAGATTGTAAAAATATGTAAAATGTATTTTTGTTCTGAATAGATATTTAACAAAAGCATAAGCATAGAAGTTTACATAACTTATAACTCTATGACAAAACTATATAATATAAATTTTAAAAAAAATCTATAAATAGTTATTTAAAAACACAAAATATAATGTTTGAAATTAATTCAAATACTTTTTTTCTAAATATAACACAATACAGGTTGTCCCATACGTCTTGGTGCAGTTTTCATTTACGAAAAATGATATTTTGATATTTTCTAATCAAAATATCGAAATATCGAAATTTAAAATTTTTTATTTTATATCAATATCAATATCAAAATTTTCTTATCAATTGATATTTTTTTAAATATGGAGTCATTAAAACAAAAAAACCAAATATATAAAAACAAATTTTTAAAACTGCAATTTTTCTAATATAAAAAAAACAAATTATACAAAAATATAAATATCAAAACCTGCTATTTTTCTGAATAGTCCCTATTTAAAAAGATAAAATTTGGGTCACCTTATCCAGTCAAGTGTGGTTTGATCAACATCACTTTTTTTATAACAAAATAATTTAGAACCGGTTTAATTATTGATACATCTAATTAACACATTTCTCACGTACATCGTGTGTACACAATTTATGTAACATCAATAATCATAAAATTCTATGTCTGCAAAATACATCTGCAAAGCACATCTGCGTTGCGCTAGTTGAGGACTACCTGTGCGAAGTCCACGTTGAGTCAATGACCAATGATATTGAAAACCAGACGTTAAAAAACTAGACATTCAAAAATGTATTTAAAAAAATATTTAAAACGCATATTACTTCTTCAGGCAACTGTGACGGTCCAGGAGAAAAGGTGATTGCTCGTTGATTCTCCATAGGAACTCTAGAAACTTGTATTGCTCCAGCTACGAATTTATTGAACTAAGAAACAGGAGTTGGTTGAGTTCCAACAAGCTACTACACAATCCTGCTCGAGGGCGAAGATACCAAAGTTGTTTTCTTTCCCCTTGTCCATCCCATGACCACCAATCACAGTGTCAAGTCATCTATTAATTTAAAAAAAAAAAAATGCATTTAGTAAAAAAAAATTATTGATATTCCAAAAAAAAAACCAAAAAAACTAAGGAAAACAAAAGCATTATTTTTAATGCTGTAACTATGCGACAGAGTGGCGGGGGAGATCAATGATATGCGGATCAATTGCACATTGCTGTTTAAAGTGGAACATTTAAATTGACGAAAGAGCTTTGTAACCACATATTGACATTGACTATTAGGATGTATATGAATATTTAGAAGTTGAATAAAATAAGATTCATCAATCAAAGTGAAGCGAAACCTCTCTTAACGACCACCTCTATTAAGCGACCACCTTCCCGAATGACCACTTTTGTCCGGAACGGAATTCTAGCCCATCAAATATTAACATTAACTCCATTAAGCGACTGGTCAACCTCCCTGAGAGACTATTGTTCCAATTTCAACTCATCAAAAAATTGTAATATTTTAAAAACAAAACAAATAACTTTGACTAGTTTTCAACAACCACACTTTAAGGAATGTCCCATTTACCAACACTCTGCAATCATGTCAACAACAGACATTAAAGAAAAATGACCAAATCATAAAAATTTCCAAATGCAACAAAGATAAATAACATGTTATGATGTTAATTATTTTCTAAACTGTGATTTTGTTTGGAAAAAAAAGTTTTCTTACAAAAATTGTCAAATTAAAGTGCTAAGATATTGGGTTGAAGCAAAATTAACGACCGTTTTTATAAATTAGAAAGCATATATAAAAAAGAAAAGGTCGTTAATTTTCCATCAACTCACAAACTTGCATAGCGAAATGTTTTAATACAGTACGTTTACTGTACTTAGTTAATGTGTCCAATGTTAAAAAATACCGTATTAAAGTGTTTCCTCTTATATTAATCGACCACCTCTGATCTACAACTTTTTCATGAAACCGTGATGGTCGCTTTAGAGAGGTTTTACTGTAACTACTGTATGTAAGTTGTGTCAGTCGAACTGCTATTTACCATTTTTATCAATAAATTTAAATACAAGAATCCATTAACAGTTACAGTCGAGCCTCACATAACTAGTTTAAATGGTACAGAAATAACCAACGTTATGAGGAAAACCTCGTTGTATGAACAGCACTACTCTATTAAGTGCCTAACTGGTGGAAAAGTCCCCCTCTTGACATACTTTCAATAATATAATATAATAAAATAAAATTGTTAAACTAGTTCACATAATGAACTCGTATGGATTTACAAAGTCACATTAATTTCTAATAATTGAAGGGCCTGGTGTAAAAAGGATTTTAAGTGATACTTTTACAATTTCGAGAAAAGCGCGTTTAAAGATCTGAAACTTGCCTTGCTGTCTATGGGCTACTTCATCCTTCTTGCACTAATATCTTTGAGCACATTGTTTTGCTCAAAATTATGCATCAAGAAGGTACAATTAACACATTTGAAAGTGCTTATAGGTAATTTTTGACAAAAATGTCACTTAAACCCAGGCCCTTTAATTTAATTTCAAGACCGAGACACTTCCTATTTCTTTCATTCACTTTGGGGGGGGGGGGGTAGATTACTTAGAAGTTGTCAAGTGACACTTTCTTCATTGAGCAAATTAACAATGCTCGTTGTATAAGGAGCTGTGCTCAGATCAATTTTTACTTTTAACTTGCTCCTTGTGTGGAATCTCGTTGTAGTAGTAGTTCGTTATAAGAGGTTCGAGTGTATTATTAATTCATCAAGTTATCACCAATTTTTAATCACCAAAAAGCTATTGTGCACACAAGATTGTGTACTGTGTACACAATAGTTATGCAAGGTTATTAATCTTGTATAAATGTTTAATAATCACCAATTAATCACTTGAACAAAAAATATGCTCTCAACAATATGTTCATTAATATTCTAATTACGAATTATGATTACTTCATAATGATTAATGGAAGTTTGAAGACATCTATAGTGATGTATATTTTAAATACTGTCCCATTGAATGAAGTCAAAGATTGGTGACCATGGCTAGCAGAATTACAGAAAATTGTTCAATTTTGTACAAATTTTATGCTAAACGAACCACCTCTGAACCATCTCTACAATTGGTAAGTATGAAACAAAAATAAAATAAAATAAAATAAAATAAAATATCAGATTTTTCACTTTTATCAGATTAAAAAAATAAATAATATATAATTACTGTATGACAAAATTTGGTTTTATATTAAAAACAGTGAAACATGATGTAATAAAACACTTATACCGTACACTGTACAGTACAATGGTATACACTATGACAAAATTTGGTTCCATATTTTAAAAAAAACAAATTTAATTTTTTGGTTTTGCCTAATAAAATCACAATCCAAAAAAAAACCTCGGTTTTATAATATAATAATAAAAATAAATTAATTAACATTTTGTTTTGTTTAATCAGATAGTATACAGATATACACAATGCTGTTTCGTGCAACAACAATGTAATCACATATTCCTAGATTTATTTTTACTAGTTCTATGCAGCAATTGAACAACCAAAGTAGAATCCTCTCAACTGCCGAGGCATTAACACTTGTCTTTCACCCAACTAAACAAATTCAATTAAGAATTAGTTTTGATGATATTTTAAGTCCTGATGTTGGAAGGCGATCAGCGAACTGTCAAGATGTCGCACTTCGTCCAGCTTGACGAAGTGGCCAGAAAGATTAACGAAGTTAAACAAAAACTTAATGTGGACACCAATCAAGTTTTCGATTATGTCAGAAAGAAGGTAAACCTCTTAAGACTTATCAACAACAAAAATAAATCAATACCCCTCCCCCTCCTAAAACAAAAATTCCAATATTTTACCCCCAACTATGTAGCTGTACAATGTATTTAGGAAGCTGTGTTTTGTACAAATTATTATTTTTTTTACATAAAACTGCAATGCACCATTGGCAATGCAGAAAGTTATAGTTGAACAGTCACTCATAGTCAAGTCATAACCACAGTGACTCACGTGAACAGTTGGTGACATTTAATTTTATTACATAAATAAACAACCCTTATGTAACGATTACTAACAAACTGAACAAGCAAGACTGGCTTCTCAACCAAAAAAACAAAAAGTGCATTTTTGCAGAAGTTCTGACAGTGAATAAGAACACCTGATATAGATCGATTTCAATATCCTCAATTTGAGGTGTATTTATAGACGAAACACTAGTGATAAGAAACCTTTGCAACATAGTTTTCTAATTTTAGTTAGTTTAACTGTAAAGATCGATATATAGTTTCTCAATTATCATAAACTCTAAATATCAAATTTGAGCAAAACCGACAGTGACTTGTAGCTAATCCAGAAGTAGGTCCAAATGTCATATTAAATGAGTTTGACATGTAAGACTGCAGATAAACTTACAAACATTTCAGTTCTTCCTGGTCTTTTGGTCTTCATTTATGATTAATGATTAAAAAAAAGCAAACTGATAATCTGCATACATATAAAAAAAAAATGTAAAATAAATAAATATGAACATCTTTATATCTTATCTATTAAAAAAAAGTCCAATAGAAAGTCTTAGGCTTTAACACAACAATACAATCTTTTCTTGGAAAGATTAATAGCAGTACTCAACTTAACAATCAATTGTTTTTTGAAGTACTCTCTGTATCGTTTCCTGTTAAAAACGATAATTCCTATTTTTATTGAAAAATCTTATTCTGGATTTTTTTTCTATTGTATTTATTTATTTATTTACAGTGTACTTATTGCAGATTTCATAATATTTCGATTTATATAGCTCCATATCATATCACTAGACTGTGGTTTTATAATAAACTTATCAGATAGTCTGGAGAAAGAGATGATACATCACATCTAAATAAAAAATTTGAATGGTCCACTTATCTTTGTGTTAGCATTTCCAATAAAATAATCATTATTACCAATAGAGTGCTAAATTATCAAAACTTCCATTTGTAATAGTAGTGCATATGAAATTAAACCTAGCTCTTGTATACAATCTTCATAGCCTACTAAGAATCAGCATCAGTGGCCCTACCTAAGTCACTGAGGTTAATCAAAGATTAGAACATTGACACCATCCTTTAATGCTGTTGCTGAATTAACTTTAATTGAAATATTAGTAGTGCATCCATAAAGTCAAAAATGCATTCTTCATGGATATTTTCTAACTTAGAATGGTATATAAAAACGCGACAAGTTCCGACCAAATCAAAATGTTTCATGTTTGCCTCTGTTCAAAAGTCTAAATTTGACCAAATACAAAATATACACCAATATTTACAGTTTATAGCACCATCATTAAGAATTTCATATTGAGAAGGTATAATGACTAGTGATGCATAGAGGTGTTTGTAAGCCTACTGTTATGTTCTTGGGTTCTTTCTTGAGCTTGTGGTGTCCCTTTCAATTAGCTCTCTTACTAATTTGGTATTGTTTAATAAAAATGAATCACGGAAGCAAAAAATATATCACAATAGAATTGTTGCTCTGTGATCGAGGTCATGTTATATTACGCAATACAGGAATAACCCTGCATTGCTGCCAATATCCCCTGATGAATTGGCATATTAAGCATCACCATAAATAACATCAAGATGAGATACCAACATGGTCACTGATCAAAAATATCTTGTCATACATATCTTGCCATGTACAAAAAAAACAAACACAAAACAAACAAAAAAAAACTATATAAAGATAACCAAATATGCAATATCCGCAGTGGGGTCTTACCAAATGTCAACAAAAGTCTTAGGGATGAGACAAATACCGGTATATCACACCTAAGACATTGCTAATTATCTGGTCATGCGTTTGTTCCCACAGTACAGCCCTATGATGGACATAGTACAGTGTAACACGTTCATAACTCGCTATATCGGAATATACAGGATACTGCGCTATGATCAATCGGAAACCGAGAAAAGGTTGGGGGAAAAATAACAATGTACGTGAATTCCCTTCTGGTGAAAGTGGTTGGATCCAGCACAGCACCCAATAGGGAGGTTGCCAACTACTCTGTAATCTTTCTCCATACATTCATTAGTTCACATTGCTGTTCACATTCTGAGCTTCTTCCATCATATTGTTACAGCGGTTGTAGATTTTTATATTTCAAGGTAAGCATATCTAAAAAACCCTCGGTGCGTACGCGTGTATGCAATAAATTGGCTCTAGTACTGTACCGTGGCAACTAAATGCGTTTAAAACAGTGACATCCTGCATATATTTGATGGTGACCTTGGGCTAGGACACATGAATTACCTTGCCACTTGTAGTATATTAATTTTTCGAGCGCACACATGGGTTTGACATTTTAATTTTAGAATGAAGGTCGCACGCACCCGTAAATAGTACTAGTTTAGTAATAGTTATACAACCGATTTTCGATTAATAAAGAATTTTGGTTTTGCATGTCTTTGGCATCTGTCTGGGTACAATAGATATTTACTATATTACCAGGTGCAATATAGCATTGTCCTGTATAATGTCACTGATGTGTAACATTGCATTGTCGATACATCCTGCATAATATTTTGAAACGGTCTTGGTATAATATAAACTTACGAATATAATGCAAGAGTCGTTATGTACATATATAGTAATGCAATTAAATGCATGTAAAATAGTCACAAAATCGTTTTTGTACATCACCTTTCAAGTTTTCATACACGAGAATCATTGTGGAGTATAAGTTTTATATTTTACGCCCATTAGAGTACAGTATCATGTTCGTCAATAAATTATGTAGCAATCGGATATGTATTTCTAAGAAACGTCATTCCAGACAAACCATTCAATAACACAAATGCCAATATATTCAACACACATGGATTATACTTAGAAACACACATGAACTTTTTTTTTCGGGTATAAGTTACTAATCATCAAATGTGTAACACCAGAAACATGTTTGTATTCTGTTGTATATTTGTGCATTTGTATTATTATTGAACCACTTGTCTGGAATGGTGTTTCTCAGAAGAAGTTTGTCTTAATGTTTTAAGAACATTTTGGAAACAGTTTTCAAAGGAACAAATCCTCTAAACAATCAAATAGAAATTATAATTCACTAAAGTAGTTCTGTAGTGAAGGGTCTGGTGTTAAAGGGTAACATTTTTGGCAAAAATGACCTAGAAGCATTTTCGAATGTGATATGTGCGATTCTTCCTTCGTGATGCATAATTTTGAGTGAAACAACTATGTACAAAGAGGATAATGCAAGAAGTGTGAAGTGGTCCATAGACAGCAAGGCGAGTTTAGATCTTTAAATGGGTTTTTCTCGAAATTGCAAAAATATTACTTAAACATATTTTCACACCGTTACTTTTAGATACCAACTATAACGATATGAAGTCGTCGTATCTAATTATCATAAGTGTCTAATTATTAGATTCAATCACTGGATAAAAAAAGTTTAATCAGTGCAATGACATGATTAACTTCGATAATAAGAACTTCTAGCCACATAGCCACAACGTGATTTATTTGCAAACAAAACATAATTGGGTCAAATCAACGTAGAATATTAAAAGTTTGATTTCACAAGCAAGCTAACGTCACCATTTAACACATGATCACAAAGTAATCCTAAATAATAAGTTGGTGTATAAAAAAAAGGTCATCCATGAAGGTCAATTTCATTTTAATGGTAGTGCAGCTTCAGTTTTGCTACATTGTCTTGTTAAGTGAAAATGCCATAGTGATGGTAGTGGTGGTCATGATGATAATAATAATAACTTTAATAATATTAAAAAATAATTTTATTCTGTCATAATATTGTCTTGCTTAAATGATGTGGGAAACATTCAGATGCATCAATTATTACACGTGGTTCAATCACGCATGGCAGGAATCCCATTCACCAGAAAAAGATCATTTATATACAACACACGTGCTAAATAAAAAATGTGGACTTTGTATCGTTGTTTGCACTGATATTACAGCTAACTGATAAGGTTTAAACTTTTTTATTCTTGTCAGATGTCGACCTCGGTTCCGACACAGCAGCAAGCAGCAGCAGACGCCATGTCTTACATAGATCATATGTGTGCGTTGGACATCGATTCCTCTCCAGCTACACTAAGGATGACAGGAATTATATGCACTATTGGTGAGCATGATTTGACATTCGTGACTAAAACATCGAAACAAAAATCAAAAGGTGGAACCTAGATGCAAATCTGGTTATTTACAATGTGCCGTAATCTGATAAGAGCTCCAGCCACCGGTAAAGAACGAGAAGGTTGATTGGCTAGGTTGCTCCACACACGTGCATAATACATAAAATACACAAGTTTCTTTGTTGTATTATACAAATTTAAAAGAAATGGAAATGTGTCTGTCTCGTTTTATATATGTATGTATGTTTGGTTGGAACAGTATGTCTCGGCTGATGGTAGCGTTGATATTTGTCTTAATAGTCAATGTGTTAAAATGTTCCGCAACAGTGTGTTAATTCCTTTGTTGCTGGACTGAAAGAGCAATTAAAAGAATTTAAATCTCTCTGGCAAAGACAAATAACTCGAATGTACATAACAATTATTTTCTCATAGCGAAATAAAAGATCAAATACTGACACTGTCAATTTAACCGTTTACTTGACAATCTCGATATGAGAACTGTTATGTTAATGGAAATGTATGAAATCAATGTCCACATTTGATTCTTAAATTACATAGTTAACTTTGTATGCAAGTTCAAATGAGCAACTAGTTTTGTGGTTCCAATATAAAGGCAGCCTGACAATTTTTGGTGTCAATTCGAGCCATTTGTGGACAACTGCGATGTGAGCTTTTTGTCAGTTTTGTTGGTTGGGCATAAAGCTGTTGTCACGATTGGCCACAAATTGCTCGAACTGCCATGCCAAAACTGCATATGCCAGGAGACCTTTAGAGAGAGTTTAGTAACATGATAGTCAGGCAAATTGTTGAATTTACTGCAATTGCCAAAATGTTGTTCTAAAATTTACTAGATAGGTTCAAGGTGTGTTTGTTTTGGATATTGAAACTTTGACATTAAAAATAACCTCAGAAATGAATATAGAAAAGCGGAATTATTTTGTTTTTCGACTATTAGGTCCAGCTTCTCGAGCGGTACCAAAACTTGAAGAAATGATGGAAGCCGGAATGAACATCGCACGACTCAATTTCTCCCACGGTACTCATGAGGTACAGAAACTTTCTATACGGCATATTCCTTAAAGGTCTAGTCAAATTTTAGCCACAGATGCATATGCATCAAAGCAACACAAAAGTCCACATAAACATGGGTCTGGAAATGCATATTCATTTGCACGCCTACAACGATTATGAAACTTCATCTTGTATTATGTTGGAAAAAAAGCATTTTCAGACCCATGTGTATATGGATGGTTTGCTTTATTTTGATGCTTAACATGTGGCCAAAATTTAATCAGGAATACCCTGTATAGAAATCGATTAGGGGAAAATCCAACCTTTTGTTATCAATTGGTAAGGTGATAAAATGATTTAATTTTCTTATTTTGAACTTTGTGCAGTATCATGCTGACACCATAAAAAATGTTCGTGAAGCTGTTGTCAACATGGGAAAGAAGTCCGGCATCTCGTACCCGTTGGCCATTGCCCTTGACACGAAAGGACCAGAGATCAGGACTGGTCTTTTGGAAGGCGTAAGTTTTGATAAATTTATTTACAAAATAAAATGGAAATCTCAAATATGCTTAAAATCTCACCTATTTGATCACACAGGGAGCATCGGCTGAGGTGGAAATGAAAAAAGGCAACACCGTCAGGCTTACAACGGACGACTCGTTCAAAGAAAAATGTTCTGAAAAAGTTATCCATGTGGATTATGTTAACATCACGAATGTGGTTAAACCTGGGAACAAAGTATACGTTGATGATGGTCTTATCTCATTGCTTGTTAAAGAAATTGGTGAGCATTCTTGATTCGGTGCTTATGTACGTATGATGTTCCGAAAGAGTGATGGAACCTTTTTTTTTGTCTTTTTTAAAGGCCCCAATTTTGTGGATTGCGAGATCGAAAATGGAGGTAAGCTAGGTAGCAAGAAGGGTGTCAATTTACCTGGCGTACCTGTCGATTTGCCTGCAGTTTCTGAGAAAGACAAAGGAGATCTCATGTTTGGGGTTGATCAAGAAGTAAGATTATCGTTCATTTTGCGTTCTTGGATCAATAAAATAATTCACGATTTCAAGTTTGTTGTTTTGTCAATTTTTGACATACAAATATTCATGTCTATATTGTTCTATTAATCACGTTTCAGGTTGATATGATCTTTGCATCTTTCATCCGAAGTGCTGATGGTGTTCATGCCATTCGAAGTATTCTTGGTGATAAAGGAAAAGACATCAAGATCATTTCGAAAATCGAAAACCACCAAGGCGTGAAAGAGTGAGTTTCTATTCTACTATTGTTAACCCACCATAATGAGCTGTTTCTGACTAATTGCAAGTGATCTGAACATTATACCGTATTTTCGCATATAACTCAAACTGAAATATAAGACTCCACTTTTAGGGGTTTGAGTAAAACATGAATTTCATAAGATGCACACCTAGAAACAGCTCACTGAACAATGAAACTTGAGCTGTGATTGGCTCTAGCAGGGATGCTCAACCCATGGCCTGCGGGCCACTTGTGGCTCTCTAAGCCCTCAATTGTGGCCCACAAACGCTCGATGAAAATATTTTCATGTCAAAAATATTTAAATGCAGACTTTTTTAATTAAAATCTGCAGTCCATGAAACTATATCGTAATTGTTTTTGAGGAAAGTTACTTGAAAACGTTACTTTCTTTATAAATAGTATTTTACCAGACAGTACAATAATATCCGGAATTTTGTATTATAAAACACAATTTTGTATGATGTGTAATGGGGTTAGGTTTTCTTAATTTCCCTGTAACCCCTTATTGTATGTTGAACCTTATTCCTCCCAGATGCTTTCCAGGAACGTAATACTGAAGACTATGGGGGGAATGACTGAATATTTAAAATTAAATATCTTCATTGTCAATTCTAGCATTGATTCAATCATTGAAGCCAGCGATGGCATCATGGTCGCCCGAGGCGATTTGGGCATTGAAATCCCTTCCGAGAAGGTGTTCATTGCTCAGAAAATGATGATTGCCAAGTGTAACAAATTGGGAAAGCCTGTTGTTTGTGCCACTCAGGTCAGCATTTGCCTCCTGATTTTGTTCATAACTTAAATGTAATATATCAAATCGCAAATAATTTCATGTTTCAACTTTAGAAATATGGATAATTCATTTGTTCTGATGATGAAATTCCTATCTTAATGTGAATTTACTGCTAATTGAATGAACTCTTTCAACGTTTTTGTGTCTTGTCAGATGTTAGAAAGCATGATCCAAAAGCCTCGTCCAACTCGTGCCGAGGGTACAGACGTTGCCAACGCGGTACTTGATGGTGCTGATTGTGTGATGTTATCCGGCGAAACCGCCAAAGGAGACTACCCTGTCGAATCGGTGGGGACAATGCATAATGTAAGTGCACCACTCTATATATATACTGCAGACTGTTCAATTTGATGTGAAACTAAATTAACCCAATTTTCGTTTGTTTCAGATTTGCTTGGAAGCTGAAGCTGCCATTTGGCACAAGGAGTTGTTCATCGAACTGAGTAGCCGAATCTCTTCGCCCGTTGATGCTGCTCATTCGATTGCTATCGCTGCTGTCGAGGCCTCGTTCAAAAGCGGGGCTGCTGCTATTATTGTAATTACAACTACAGGAAGGTTCGTAGCAAATTTGTTCTGCATCTTTTCTGAATGCACACTACTACAGCAAACCAAAGATGCAACAAACACAATGGATGCCCTTCCGTTGCTTGAAGTGTTCAATTTTTCTCGACTAGATCTGCTCATCTGATATCCAAATATCGCCCACGTTGTCCAGTGGTGGCTGTATCTCGATACCCTCAAGCTGCACGACAATGCCATTTGTACCGAGGAGTCTTTCCTATTCACTACACAGGTAAAAAAAAACCACCCAGATTGCTTTGGTCCTTGGCTCTTTTAAAGGCCACCTGTCACATGCAAGAGTTGTGCTAGTTTGGGGTATGGCAACTTGGCCAAATTTTGTTGAAATTTGTGACATTAGCTCTTTCCCCAACCAATGAAAACTGGTTGACAAGAAGGTGACTTCATCCATAAATTGCATGTTTTGGGAGGCCTTTATGAGTAGTTTGACTTCATCGTTGCATTATTTGCAGAGGGTAGAGATGAAGACTGGACCTCCGACGTTGACAAACGAATCCAATATGCGATCGATCATGGCAAAAAACGTGGTTTCATGAAATCTGGCGATGCCATCATCATCATCACGGGATGGCGACAAGGAGCGGGTGCCACCAATACCATGCGTGTCTTGTATGTTTGAGTCGAATATTCAACCCAAACTAATCGTGCTAGTTTTAACACGCCCTCCCTGTTGTCCTGAGTATTTGTAATTCAAACAAAAGATCAGTTGTACCAAAAAAACCAAGAAAAACAAAACTTAATGGACAAAACAAGTATACTTAAAAAAAAAAAAATGTGATTTACTTAAGTAGATAGTTATGGAATGCCTGTTGCCTTATTTGTGTATTCCTAAGTTAGTTTACAATTAATTTATTTCTAATTTATTGTTGTCCCTTATTTCCCCCTCGTTATGTTTTTTCCTGCACATTAAAGATTGATGTTTGCGCACCCTGTTTACTTACTCCTTTGTTTTTATTTTTACTGTAGATCTATTCCGTAAAAGAAACGATGCCTGACTTGATGTAGTGCTGATAGTTCCTTGTAAAAAAAAACAAACAAACCTGGAGCATGCTACTTATAACATCCTGGATAAAAGACTCCTTCCCTATTTGTGTTTCTCCAATTTGTATTTTTGAATTTGTTGAACATGCTTTCCGTTTCAGTACATTACGCGAGTGTTGTATTTTTAGTTAGAGGTTCAGCGAAATGTTGAATTTCTCTTTATCCTTATTTAATCGTAATTATTTCTTAATTTATCGATCAATGTTCTAATGCTCCAAGGGTTGCTACAGAATAGACCAAACGATTGACTTGTCTCAACATGCGAGAGATTAACACACTGGATACCAGTGATATGCCATAAATAAATTATTGTAAATAAAGAACAATATTTTGTTTCAGTGGCTTATTTTGAGTATTGTTGATAAATAAAAATTCATTTATTTGTCCATTTGCTCTGGTCTTTTATTATACATGCTTCATACAGTAGAATCTGGTTCTGGTCATTTTGGGATCGACTGATAACATCCGTGATTGAAACCGAATTCCACTATTGGTTGGTTTCATGGGTGCTGGAGAACTTTAAAATTCCTCCTTTCTTTCCTTTAAAATTAAAGGAAAGATACACTTGTTATATGACATTATACAGGGTGAGTCTGAATGGTGTCTGCAAACTTGGGGAATTGAAAATGTTTTGTGAACATTGGGGGTCCAGCAACGCTTGCTTCTGGAGTTACAGTGAAGCTTGCCTACAAGTGCTGGAAAAATTATCACGTCAAATCGCCTACCTTGTTCTTCTCATTGCAATAAAACTTCAAACCATGTGTTTCTAACTTCATTTTCACAGGACATAAATGTGCTTGTCTCTGTCCCTTGAACTTATTCCCAAAGTTAGTACAAACCATTCAGACTCACACTCACCCTGTATATGCTCTTAAAAATCATTTTTTAATGTACTTGTTTATGAACATCTTTTGATCTTAAAATGTTACTTTGGTTTACTTTAAGCTCTTCATGGATGATATCCAAGTCAAATACAATAAAAACGATTTTTCACTCATTGAATGGTTCACAAATTATCTAACACCTCAAATTTAAAACACTTTTCTTGGCAAAACGAATCATAATCATGGGCAGACTTTCGAGAGCTCTGATGATAATCATTATCAACCGAAGAAGCCTGCTAGTTGAAGGTCAAATTTAATTTTTTGTAATTTCAAGGCAGACACCAAATCGCCAGCTTCTTTCAAAATCATCATGCTTTCGTTGAGGTTGATAGGCAGTAGTGGCAGCAAATTAATTCGAACTGCAACGTCTGTACTTGGTCACCAGACGGGTGCAAAATTATCGACCGAATCAACATCGGAAAACATTGGTGGTAAGTGAAAACTTTTAATTTGCAATATATTACCTGTATCAACTTTCACCATTTGAAGAAAAAAATTGTTATCCATGTTGAAACAGATAACCATAACTGTTTCATTAAAACATCATTCATCATTTAAGTAACAGTTTGAAATAAGTTCATTTATGTGATTTACTATACAGTATTTAAAGTCCCAATTTTTAAAACCAATTTGATGGTTCAATGAATTATTTTGTCAGTACAAGTAGACAAATTAGAAACATGTACAATTGTACACGTCTACACGTACACGATATGATATCCTATCCTACCTGATTTTTTTAAAGTCTGATTATAATATCAACTTGGCAGCACAGTAGTTGCATATGTACCAAGCCTGACAAGGTGTAACTTCAGTTTAATTCTTGAACATGTCATCCTCAATGTATCCTAGTTAAAAATGTCCATAAATAAAATAAACGGTTTCAGTAAATTAACTGATATTGGAATACAAAAAAATTAACTGCAATAAAAATAAATGTCATCCTAAACCACAAAATGCAATGTGCTGAAAGGCCACAACAATTATTCAAAAAAATTAGCTTCAATCAAATAGTTATCAAAGTGTTAAAAGTTGGAAGTTATCAGATACAGTAATATGTAAAGCAACACAGAACTGTATCTTAAAACTTGACGCTATCATGCATTTTCGGGTGGGAAAGTCTAAATTATTTGTATCTTAAAAAATACAATTTTAATGCACAATGTCTGAAAAGTGCAAATTTCACGTGTTGAATGTATTTTTTCAGCATTGCTACAATATACAGAGTTCTCAATTTAAGTGCGTGACCAGAGAAATCTTCCGAGATGCTTATCGATGAAAACATTTTGCTATTATGCAATTCTGTGAGATGGTGAACAAGTGTCTGAACGTTCGTGCAATTGTTGTTTTCCATCCATAATCTGGTGCAAATGCTGTAATTGCCTGCTGTAGTGTTCTATCTTATGAAATTTCCATTATACAGTATGAACACTGGCAGGTTTGGGGTGGAGAGGGGTTAACCCCTTCTCCCAGCTTAGAACATGTTAAAACACAAAGCGGAAGAAAAATACTTCAGTACTTGAAAGTACTGGACATAGTGTACTAAAGAACACAAAGGTGTGGTCTCCAAAGCTTAGTACACTAAGCCAGTGATCTCCAAAGTGGGGTGCGGGCACTTGCCCAAAGGTATCTGTGGTGGTGACAAAGCAATAGGAAATTTCTTATATACTCTTGTTACAAAGAGTTTATTTCTTAACCTCTTGTTACAGAGATTTGTAATAAACTCTACTAATCACTTATAAACTGTTGTTACATAATATATCAGGGGGTGCGTGCCCTTTGATCTTTCTAACATAGGGGTGCGTGGTCAAAAATGTTTGGAGACCACTGCACTAAGCAATTTAGTACTGTATCTATTTTACAATGTTAGTATATGTACAAAGTGTAGAGTACTAAAACTAAAGTTAAAGTAAGCTATGAAGAAAAAATATATTGCCCACCTCCTCCCCTTTTGAAAATTCTGGTTTCATTGAAATGGTGTAAAGAGGTAAATTTTGTTGGTATCAACATGCACTTAAAAAGTGGTACCAGTAGCAGTTTGAAACTAAGACTATGGGGGTATACTTCATAATACTTATGATTTTAATTAGTAAAAGTCTGATTAAAAGTTTAAGTGCAAATTGATATTTCCTCATGAGACATCCTGTACAACCATACCCAGAAATCAATCTTAGTTCTTGTTGCTATTGAAAGTATCATCACTAAGTCTTATTTTTATACTATTTTGCATTAGCACAAAATGCAAATTTTTAACACAAACCACAAAGGTCATTCAACATACACAATCTTCAGAAATATATTGTAAAAAAAAAGCTACATTATCCCAATGATTTTACTATTTTAAATGATTCATGTAACTTTAAAACACAAAACTCCATGCAAATCGAAAACATACAAAATTTATCACTATTTGTTAACTTAAAAAAAGTCTTGACAAGCATTTTGCTTTTCCCATTCAAGTAATATTTTTAGCAAACGTTGCCGACACTTGAGCAGTGTTCGTGTCCTCATGACTAATTAATGTTCTCATCGAAATTACGTAATGAAGGCAAAGTCTACGCATGCTATCGAGTTTGTGCCAAAATTAAATTCAATTTCAGCTACATGATTACTCTGTAATCATAGTATGCTGATTACAATGTAATCAGTGCAATCTACGAAACACTAAATTCACTTTATCAGTAAATTAAACGTCTCCTACAAATACGTACTTGCTATCTTTATGCAGCTTATGACATCGACTAGTATAACGTATAGTAACTGATAAAAAAAAATGCAATAATTCGAGTTTCTGAAAATGACATGCCTAACATTTGAGTCATGTCATAAATGTGAAAGATAAACCCTAATTTTAATGTGTTTGAAAACGCGATTTATCTATCAGTGAAACTGGGAAAAATCCTCTTTATGTTGTCCATCAATTTTGACTAAATTGATGGACTAGCTGTATATATACCCATGTTGTTGGAGTGAAGGGCGAATACTCACGATGCGACCTTTTTGTTTTTGTCATTTTAGATAATGAAAAAGTGGAATGTGTTGTGGAAAAGAGTTTTGTGAGGTTACAATGCTCCCACTGGTTTCACCCCTTAATATTTCCCTCAGTTTGGCTACGGGACCACTGCCGGTGTCCGGATTGTTTCAGCTATTCAACAGCGCAAAGAAAAATTCCTACAGATCCATCTTGGCTTTGGATACAACCAACGAGTGTCAACATTGACAAAAATGCTTTGAATCTCCTATGTAAGACACGAGATATACTCAATGTACAGGGGTGTCCACAATGAGCTCTAATCCTCTCCCCCATTGAAAAACTACATTAATTTTTCATATCAGATTATCAAATACTTGGTGGAACGGAAGCAGAAACTACAGAAGTTTATGTGGAAATTTTGTAGTGGCACTGTGGTCAGTCCTTTTCCAAAATGGCGACTCCAAACGACAGAGGACAGGTTGTGTGGTGGTATGCAGAAACAAATGTAGGAACATGGGGGAATATGCAGAATATATGGCATAAATTAGACTACTGTCTAGACATTCTTCGTGCCACCAAAGGCACCAATGTGGAGGTGCACTGGTCATTTTTTATGAAACTCGGATAAGTTCACTGTCATTTACATATTTAATTATGGTTTTGTAAGTATTTACCTTCAAACTGCATATGGTAATAATGTTTAGATCTCATTGTGGACACCCTGTATATATATAAATTAGAGATTTAGCTATGCAATCTTACTTTTGCATTAATGTAGTTTTAGTGTATCAAATAGACCCAGCAGTGAACAATATATGAAACATAATATAGTCCATTTGATTAAACTTTCGGCTGTTTAGGGCCTGATGGACATCAAACAAGTTACGACCTATCCTGGTTGCAGCAGAATTCCTACTCAAACAGAGTCAATTCTAAATGGATTGCTCGAGAATTATGGAACAAAGAACGATTTGAAGAATTGGCTTCAGAAGCAGTCAATTACGAAAAGGTGATGACCGATGAAGAAACCATTGCTCAACTAATTAAAAAGATTCTGACAACTGGAGTTGGTTTCATATCCAATGTAAGTTTGTCATATCACTTTAATATTAATTCGTAACTGTAATATAATGTTTTGTACATTGTTTCCTTCATGTCATTATCATAACCAGACACCCACGACTAAAGAAGCAACTAAAATGGCACTGGAACGTGTTTGCGAAATCCAAAGAACATTTTGGGATGAAGACGTTTCAATACTGAAAGTCGATGGTAAACAAAGTGACATGGCATATGGAACTCAGGCCCTTCCTACTCACACCGATTGCAATTATTTGTTCGAAGCCCCAGGGTATGCAAATTTTTTTCTGGACAAGTTATCCCAAGTTCAATATTTTGTCAAAGTCACTAAAATCTCGCCTACTCTCAGAATTCAGACATTTCATGTACTAGAACAAGCAACTGGAGGTGGAGAAACCTTACTCGTAGACGGGTTCTTAGCAGCTAAGCAATTGCAAGAAACACGACCAGAGGCTTACGAAACATTGTCACAAGTCGCTGTGCAGTTTGAATTTCGTGACAGAGACGGTAGAAAGTTTTACAAGAATACGGACACGATCATCAATCATGATCCGCTGACAGGAGAAATTGTGCAAATTAGGCAAGTATCATCATTGCTAGAAATAATAAAGACACTTAGTAGTGTTTTTCGTTTACATCTCTCATTGTTAGTAATTTACAATAAGTCAAATTAGTTCTTAGGTTATATTAGATTAGACAATACAATATTGTTAACGTTTTTAATAATTTAGTTCAAATTATTAAAAACGTATTGATTTTTAGGTTACTTCAAACTGGTGTTTCCAAAAGTTGACTTTATGAAACTATTCTATAAACAAACTAAAATGTATCTAATATATGCAGCAATTATGTATTAAGTTATGTCTTTGTATGCAGAAGACATGCAGAACACAGGAAGTTCTCGATCTAAAAGCGAAATCATTACTGTATATGCAAGAAAATTTCGTCATTATGCGGTTCTGTGCAGTGATGTACAACACTACTGCAAATGCCGATTCTTTTTACACAACGTGTTCCAACTATGGCCATCATAATGGAATTGTTCGTTGAAGTGTTTTCACTTTATGAAAATCTCGGATATATGCGGTTTTAAATTTACTATGTTTTCGCAGAATGTAACCCTCACATAAATCGAGAACTACCTGTATGCTAGAGCTAGATACAAACACAGAATTGGATTTTTAACAATTCCCTTTCAGACTTCTGGAAAGACTACAAACTGAATTATTGGAAACCATTTCGTACTGAAATATGTCTCTTGATAATATTCCAGATTTTCTCCCAACGACCTGTCTCCCCTTTCCACGCTACCACCAGACAGAGTGCCTGCCTTTTATGATGCCTGGGTGGGATTTCGCCAAGAGCTGTTACGTCACGAGGCGTCTATACGTCTGCGTCCCGGTACCATTCTGTTTGTAGACAATTGGCGGGTCCTTCACGGTAGATCGGCTTTTACGGGCCATCGTGTTTTGGCTGGGGCGTATTTGGGAAGGAGCGATTTCCTAAATCGAGCTAGGACCCTGGGTGTTGTCAACGAGCTTTACTAATGCTCGAACGTGGCACACAAAAAACCGGAAGATAGAAATGTCATAGATATAGATTCCAACTGTTCATAGTCCCTTGAATGCTGAGTGTGTGGAAAGTCACTCAAACATCCAAATTGACCATTTTGGGAAATCGCCAAAAGTTTCGTTGTTTCTAGGACAAGAGTTTATCAACAAATCCATAATAGGAAGGAAAATGCAAATTTTCAAATCAAATGCAAACACAATGGTGCACAAATTGCGGAACAAAATTTGCGGTTCAAAATGTGATGGCAAATTAAAACACTAATTTTTTATTTATAATAAAGTCGTTCAAACTCAATGTAGTATATGTAATTTTCTCAATGGAATTGAAACACGATGAAAACATTTAAAAGATGCACACAAAACTACAGTAACGTTTGAAAAATCTATATACAATAATTTATGCACTGTATATGAAATTCATTTGGTGATTATTATTGACTAAACATTTAACAGCAAGCTGAAATTGGCAATTGTTAAGGCATCAGCCAATATCATTAGCAAACCAATAACAAGTATCAAGCCAAAATTTCTTTGGCTATCGTTAGTTTGCCAGAAGAATTTTGGATGGAAACTTCGAAGAAAAAAGACTGACACCAAGTTTTCTCGGGGTTTTCCAGTTTCCTCCTGCATTATAAAACCCTATTTCATCTTCATCATGCTCACCTCATCGTCACTCCAGTATTTTCTGATTTAATAAAGTCTGAGGGCTAAATGAAACAGTCATAATAAGGTGTTCACCGACAGCTAGTCGGTACCCTCGTTAAAATCCAAGTACCTACCTTTGAAATAAAAATTCTTAGAATTATCGATTTTTCATCTTAAACTAATATCTTTTTTTTTAATGAACAGGCTTTCCTGTAAGCTGACATTCTCCATTAATCACAAAAAACTGATCGATCTCTGATTCAACTACCATCGACAATTAGAATTGATTTTTGAAACTACAGGTAGTAGTCGTTTCATACAAGCGTTACGTTTCTCCGAAAAATCTAAGATTCAATAAGATAAAAAAACTCCAGATAGAATATTCCAGTGTAGGGCCAACATTTGTCACGCATGCGTACACAATGTGAAGAAAAACAGCTGCAGGAACATTGTCACCACACAAAATCGCACAATAGGGAATTTTTCTCGCATGAAACGAGCATCTGGGAGAAATCCTCTCATCGCATAATAGTCAATATCCGCATATACAGAACTCAAATAAATTTCCTGTACATGGCTTATTTTACAATTCTAAACCCCAAGTCCACAACGAACCAATTACAGTAACACATTGGAACCTCAATTTACTTACTGTAATCATAAGTAAATACAGTAATACTAATACACTAAATAATAATTAACATCACTAAATCTAAGTTCTCTCTTAAATGTTCTGGTATTTTCCATTCCAAGGACATTGCCTACAAAATATGTTCTTTTGAATTTTCTTAACTCTGCTTATGTGAAAATTCAAAAAACCCTTCAAAAAATAAGTAAGCAAATGAAACATAACTAAAACAAGTACCCAAAAAAACATAAAATAATGTTATACAGGGCAGGGAATTGTAAATTTTTTGTCAAATGAAACATGTTAATGTGTCAACAATTTATATGAAAAATAAACAAATGTTGAATTTCATTCTTTGAAAATGGAAAAATCCAATCGCTAAACCGAACTAAATTGTCTTGGAGACTCTTCTAATGTGTCCCATTCAATGTACATAAGAAACAAAACACTCTTTTCATTTGTCTAAACTGCACGTTTATCTGAAAACTTTGGTTAAGTCAACTGTAATATTTAAAATAAAAACATATTAAACTGAAAATGATTGATACCGGTATTTCCTTCTTTGAGAAAGAAAAAGCCCAATTGCCAAATCGAATCGAACTGTCTTTGCAACTCTGCTAATGTGTCCCATTCAAAGAACATAACTTACGAAACACGTTCTTTTCAATTTAAACTAAATGTTTAGCTGAAAATCTTAGTTAAGTCAAAAATATAAACCAAACTAAAAGTAAACAAAAACATATTAACATGCAAATAACTCATATGGTAAACAGTGGTATTTCTTTGAAAAATAGGAAAAACCCCATCAAGCGCGGATGATATGGTGCAGAATGGATGGGAGTTGGCAACTCATCGACCAGTGGCAGACCCCACTATACAGTGTGTACTATGTGGAGTTCCTACTAGCACATAGAGAAGGGGGTCTCTGTTATGTCGAAGCAATCGATAAGCTGTCATCAGACAGAACTTGGTTGCTTTGGAGCAAGGCGCCCAAGATGGCGCACGGCTAACATTTCTCCATCAGCGCCGATGAGTCGCTGCACCATGATATCGGCGGGCAAAGAAATCGAGGAGAATGGCAACACGCAGGTGAGAAATCCGTTTCAAACACTACAGTTTTATATACAGACATTGCGAACGAAACGAACCAGAAAAGCCAATCATCGGTTTTCTGGTCGGCGAAGGAACTACGAAATAAGAACCGATACTGGTAGGCCTAAACGGAATTACCCAGAAAAAAATGAAGATGCGTAACGTTTGTTTTCCAATTTCCTGTTGTGCATAAAATTCGATTTTAAACGTGGCTCGATTTGATACTCCCTTGTTCAGTTTTTATAAACAATCCTTCAAACAGCGGAAGAAGTGGAATGGAAACGACACTCCTCGGTGCACCATTTTTACGGGATTTTCCATCTCAAAACTGGAGAAACTGAAATTGTTTGCTTTACTTTATTAATATCGACAAAGCAGCATGTTGCAGACTAGTATCAATTTGTATCATTACACTAAACTCCTGTACGACGTAATACAGAAGCGGGCACAGTATAGAGAGGTTAAAATTTGATAAACAGAATGTGATAATCCACCACCTTTAAAATATATATCAATTTTTCTCCTCGAGGCTTCGTATGTTTACTATCCGATGATAAGAACTGTAAACAAACATACCCACTCAAATGTCTAGTGGGTCAGGTTTAATATTTTTTTCCTTGAAAACATCACACAATTGACCGCCATATAACGACCTTCACTGCAATACAGAAAAATGACATTTACGCTAGATCGGCTCTAGAATATTCACAACTCTCCAACATGACAATATTAAAACTACAATTTTAGCTTGATAGTAACAATTATTGAAAAATCGATAATATTCACAACCTGTAAATGTGTCACCAGTGCAAGTTATTTCCTGTCATATACTGTGTTGCCTCCTAGTAAATTTACAATATATGTCAAGAATTCCAAATAAATGATAATTTTGAAAAGAAGCAATTCAAGTAAAGTCTCGAAAAAACTATACGTATAAACTGTATATATATCTACTATATGTGCATAGATATACTTATACAAGCTAAATACTGTTTACGTATTTTTATGTATACGAATACACAAATTTGGATTCAACTTTGATTCAATCCAACTTTGATTCTGTTCTCAATGGTTGACTATGAAACACTTAGTCACCCAGAATAGTTGATTATCCGTCACACCCACTCTATCCCAGTGTCAAACATTGAGAAATCGTATCTACCCTTAGATAAATTGTACAAATCCTTGTGCTTCAGTTGTGGAACAAACTAAACTGTTTAATACATGTACAGTAAATTAGGCCTAATATACAGATTAGATAATATAATCTTATATGTGGATTATATCGAGAAACATAATATATTCATTACATCATTAGAATTATACAAGTTTAACTGCTCATGTTAAGGGTAAACATGAAAAAGGGCAGAAACATTTTTATGGATCGAATTTTTAAAATCTTATTATGGGTGACATTTTCGGTTCACGCTCCACCTTTTCCTTCCAATAACAAGAAGAAAAAAAACTACCACGTGAAAAACGTGCCCTTTACTAAGATGGCATTTTGCATTTTGTTAAGTCCATCTAGAAAATCCATTAAAACCTAAAATAGGTTAGTGTGCAATGAACATCGAGACAACGTAAACTTTATCAATGTACGTACAATTTAAATTGCTGCAAATCATATATACACTACCACTGAGCAATACTGCCCAATATAGAGTACGTTTGCATTTTTCACTGTCTGGATACACTGATGACTGTTTCATTAATAAATTTAGATAAAAGATCAAATAATCAAGCAACATAAGATGGTGGCATTAATGTTTTAATCTATGATTGATCCCAATGACCTAGGTCCAATGAGCAAACTAACTAGCTAATAAGTATTCTTATGAGATGTGTTTACTCTTGGAAAGTGTTTCTATTACGTGGTCTCGTGGACAATGTGTCAAACGAGCTTCACTGTCGCGTTACCATGACATGTTTAGTGTAATACGTCATGGTGTAACAAATAGAATTTTTGGTAGTAAATATAATATACTATCAATACATATATTGATTTATTTGGTTAAAATATCCCGTTTGGTCTCCTTTAAGAGCACATCCTATGATCAGGGGATGTTATCATGGTCGTTATAATTTATGCAAATGTCTACACCCGAAATCCCCTGTGTGTAGGAATGTCTTACCAAATTTCAATAAGAATGTTTGATCACGGCATTGATATTCTAGTATAGGCCTACCCAACGTTATAAAACTTTAAAGGGACTGTGTACTGCAGTTCACTAATTTGCTTCAAACTGATGTAAAAACAATCATCATGTGCTCTGTATTTTGTTTTGACATCTACTTTAAAATTGCAGTTGGAGTATTGTTTTCAGGATGTTTACACTGCCAAAAAAAGAGTGTTTTGACCTCAAGAGTGGAAATCCAATAGTTGAGCTAAAGCCAGCTTATTGAATTTCATTTTCCTGATGGCAACTATTTAAAAAAAATATGTCACCTTGAATGAAGAAGTTCGGTTCGATGATCAGGGCAACGATTAATCGAATTATTTCGTTCTCTTTTGGTAATTGGGCGTTAACAATCACTCAGTAACTTCAAAATATTAAATAAACATTCCATTAAAACTAAGCCTAAATTTGTTCAAAGTCTGAAACTATACATCTGAAAATGTCCAACTTCGCATAAACAATAGAACCAGAAGCCATTATAAATCTTTTTTGTTTCTACAAGAAATGCTGCAGGAAAAGAAACCACGCTCTGCTACCACATATTTGTTGTTAGGTGTTCCAACAACCAATTTAAATAACACTTCAAAGACAGACGATCAGTAGGTAAGTTGACAACTGAACTTTCATAAGAATATAGGTTGGAACAGCAGTAATACAAAATTCTGTTAACTTCCATATTCCATTAAGAACTCCTCTGCAACAATAATGATATACATTATTTTTACAACAATACTGCACCAAGTTACCTTTAAGTTACAAAGTTACTGAACAATACTTTTCAACAATGCTTCAAACACTTTGTAGTTAACTGACTGAAATTAAATAATAGTTAGGCCTAGTGCATTAAATAAAAAACACTGCAACCACAGTTTCAAATAACAACATACTAGATTTTGCATTATAATAAAAATATAATGAAATTCAATTTTTGTTTTGTTATATATGAACAATCCAGATGACTCAGGTTGAGCTAAAAGTAGAAAAACAAAACAACAAAAATAAAATTGGGGAAAAAAATTGTATGACTTGGACATTCTGAAGAGTACAGGGTCGCTTGGCTATTGATTTTAGTGTACAGCTGGGAGCCATGATGGATGGCGCCGTATGGTGTCACGCGATCGAAACGAACCATATTCGTCTTATTGCTAATATGGGACATTTTCAGTCACATGGAGTATTAGCGGCAATCTCCTTAATGATTTACAACAATATCAGTTTCAACTTATTTCTCGGTGGTATCGTGAATTTATGAAAACAGCTGGTCGGAAATCTCGGCAACTGGATGTGCATATTGATTGCCCTCAACGACTTACCACCCATAAATTTATGGACTACCATAATTATAAACAGTTTAGCCACTGGTGCTGGATCATTGTTTTAGAAACACCCTCTCGATGTTTCATTATAATAGAGTAACCCCTGGTTAACTGAAGATTACGTTCCTAGAAACTACCTTGGTCACTACGGTTCAATATGAAATAATAAATTGTTGAGGAAATAATAAAAAAAAACGCATCCTACCTTTTCTTGCTCTTTTGTTCTTAAACATTTACTTATATATAAAAATAATAATCATAATTTTAATGCGTTCGAAGAACAATTCTGACATACGAAAACCACAGAATTATGGAACTTACTAAACGTTTTGAGTCCACACACAGTTTAATTTCAAAAATTTTGATGAAATCAAGTAGATCTCAGTGTGAAACGTACATTTGCATAGTAAATTGTGCAAAACAAAGTGACTGGGCTACCGAAATAGTAATGTAATCTTTACTGCCAGGTTATCTACCAGTTAATATTCTACTACAATCTATACGTGAAAAATATTATCTATGAAGAAAGTAATATCACCTAGTAATGTAATTTATAAGCTAGTGCTCACAAGTAACTCCAAGAGTTCTTTTTAATAAAATTCTGAAATCAAGAAAAATCTATTGATCTACAGAAATTTAAAAAAAACAACAACTTATAAACCAATTAAATTCAAAACCCACCACGGGGGCAGTTTTTCTGGGAGTTCTCCCGTTTCCTCCTGTATCATAAAAATTAGTTCCATGGTTATCATCCTCATCTCATCATCATCATTTCTGTATTTCTAATTTCAATAAAGTCTGAGGGCCAAATGACATAGCTGTAAAGCCAGTCGGTGCCCTCAAGCTCCAACTACCTACCTACTTATTCAAAACCCATGGTTAACCAAACCATGAATATCAAAGAATAACTTGACTGATTTACGAAAATTTCAACCGAAACTTCATCATGGGGCTAATAAATGACCTTTACTACAATTTTGACAGAGCGACAACAAAGACAACTATAAGCATACACATTACAGTGCATTTGCCTGTAGTATAGATTAGTTTACCCATGGTTTACCACATTAAAAGGTAGTGAAAACCTGCATAACAACAGTTTCCAAGAGACCAAAAAATACCAATGACTTAGAAAGAAAAATATTTTAAAAGGACAAAATCCAAAATTTCATCGTTAATTTTTTTGTCTCTTATAAAATTTGTTAAAGCGAACACAGATAAGATAAATATTCTGTTAATTAAAATACTGAATCACTTCTTTTTTTACTTTAAACTCACTTTTGGTTTTAAACAATTTACAGTTACCACTAATACTAATTCCTACAATTCCTTTTAAAAACTTGTTGACACACTTTAATTTCGGTTGTTCACAACCGAACTTAGAAAACAAACTCAGTAGAAAAAAATACATGACAAAATTTTCATGCTAACTTAACATCCCTTTTATTCCAAGTTAGTTATTCCAATAATTCCCCTGAGCAAAATTCAGCTCCACAAGATTTTCGCAAGTGAACTAAATCAGCTGTTAAAACATTCATAATACGCAATATTACTTTCATGTGACATTTTTCGAGTCGGGATTTCAAAACACAGATTTGCCTTATTATTATGCAGTAATACTGTAAAATTCTTACATTTTTTTTTTTATAAAATAGAATCACTATTCACGCTGACAAATTCCCTCACAAAAAATGACTTGCACATCCCAAAGAGATTTCATAAATTTTTTCATAGTAAAATTGGAAAATTGAATTTCAAACAAAAAGATCTCTGTATAACATTAAAGCACATAACAACATACAGAAAAGTAAAGGAAAACAACATGTTCGTGAAAAGTGGTAAATAGAATAGTGGTAAGTGATAAATAAAATAATGGTAAATAAAATAGTAAATAAGATGACATAGTTGACCCATCACCTGTCGTTAATCGACATAGAAGCTTTTTAGCGACACCTGTCCAATCAACCGAAGCTGAAAACACTTCTAGCAACTGTATACGCTTTTCCATCAAGACAACTATATTATGTCAAGCTGACAGGGTGAAGTGGACTTGGGTTACCAATCTTTCACAAATGCTCTATAGAAAGCTAAAAGCAATTGTACAAAAACAACCAAAATAAAAAACCTTAAGAAATCCCTCATCTGTGGAGTTTCTGAAAAGTACCACGATTACTAACATTTCTAACAGATTTCTTAAATCAAGAAAAAATTTCTAGGAATCACAAACCATAATTCAAAAACCGCAGATGACTAAGTTATGTATAACAAACAAAATGCTAACCGATGCCCTGTTTTACAAGATAAAAGGTATGTCAAAGTTCACAATGTGAAAACTACATTTCGCAAACTTGATAGGAAGACATGGTGTGAATGTAAACTAAACCAGCTTCGCTTTCTCATTATGTGAAAATAATTCCCCACACGCGATGAGAGCAAAATGAAGCATATACATAAAAAAATGACATTAAATTAACGGGAAACTCTCAATTGCTGTTATTAACCGACTCCACCACATGAAGAAACATAAAAATTTTCACACATAATTTTTAACAAACAAAAGAGAAAAAAAAAAGCAAAAGCTAATGAATCGGATTGCATTGGAAATGTTCACAATTTAAAAAAGAAATTGACTTAACCAGTAGTCACAAGTGACATCTTGTCACTAGTTAGGAACAGGTCTTTGGTTATGTACAGTTACATGTGTAAATCTCTTATGCACGTTCTGCATAAATTGAAATAAGCAAAAATTCACTTAAAATGGCAAAATTTTAGCATTGTCTTTCGTGCACCAGTACACAAAATCCGTATAATAGCGAAAATGTATTGGTTAAAACGACCATTTGGAAGAATTCTATCCAATATTAGCGAAATATATAAATCGAAGATTCCCTATCTGCGAATTTTTTGGTACACTTTTATTAACTACAAACTCGACTATCTGAATGTGATAGGACCTATTTCGGAAAAACGAGAATTCGGATAATCCAGTATTTCAATGTTTTTGCCCAGTTTGGTATTAAAAAAAAGCCGTTGTACAAAACGTGAACATTTAATGAAAATGTGCATGTACAGTATTACAGGGATTTGTTCGATAAATTATCCATAGCTATCGATAATGTCAATAATTTTTCGATAATGAGTTGATTTTTATATTAACAAGACATATTTTATCTAATTTGGATAAACCATAATTTCGGATAATAGCGATTCGGATAATCGAGTTTTTTGATGTATAGGATAGGATACGAAACTAGAAGTATGCCAAATGTGTTTTTACGTATGAAAAACACTATTTTCAAATTCCCCAAAATTCATATATGCCGCTTATATACACGTATACAGTTATGTGTACTGCACCCATATAACTTATATATTAAAATCATATTTCTTATAATACTTAGAATATTTGGCTATTCATACAAAGTTTTTTCAACCAAAAGCTTAGGAGTTAAATCTACGATAATGATGTAAACAAGTTACAAGCATTGAACAAAAAAAAAACAACGAGTGGTCACCGATTGCAAGTTATTACAAACAGCATGTGCCAACAGATACAAAAATAAACAAAGTTGCAACAAAAAAGTCAACATCCTTGAAATTGGACAAAATTTGATCCCACTCAACTGGCAGCCATTTGCAAAGAGCTTCTTGACAAAATTTCACCCAAAAGAAAAAAAAATACTAAAATAAAAAAAACAAACAATAAAAAAAACAAAAAAACTCGTATGACTTTCCTCTACAGTGTCTTCCCCCCATTGCTAAAACTGGAATTCAGCAAAAACATGATGATGACTTTTCCATCACACATAGACTTGACTCCAGGATTGTCACTTCGGTTTGCTCAATTCTACATCGACATCTGAGAAGCATGAGAGTTTTGTGCAAAATAATTTCAGCACTTTGGTGGGATGTGGTTCGGCACTACGACATGCTCGTTCGAAAAAGCTAACGCCGCCGTCGCGTGGGATGAATTTTTGGAACATAGGGGGTGAGTCTTAATAGCCTTGTCATTCTCGAAAATGGTTCGTTTTCGCCAACCATCACGTACAAATACCTCTGCATGACTAAATCGGTTTTAACTTACATTAATCATCTAGGGGCTCTATGAACCGATTCTATGTTTAAATTACAGCTTTTACTTAATATAGTAAGTACCATAATAAAAAAAAAATCACCATACAAAATCATGAAAACAATTGTATACATATTATACAGTACTACATTGCATATTTTTATGCGAAACTATTATGAGCGAAAATTCAAAATTATATCATGGTAGATTTTCTGCACTTCAGCAAAAACAAAAATAAATTAAAATTTCCGAATTTAGGTCATGGGATTTTATAGCATTTTGGATATATCGCTCTGTGGTAAACTATTTTTACGTTGATTTACTGCACTGCTTGTTTATTTCCACCACGACTAATTTTGCACCATTCCGAACAATTCATCGTATTATCGAAATCGAATGTTCAACATTAATCAATCAGCACGATTCGTATACCAATTTTCATCATCAAATGGCGATTCGATGAAGGTTTAACAATGCCTTAAAAGAAATCAATATCCGATGTTCGCAATGACCTAGGCACGCTGTCAGTGTTTAATGATGGTATTAATCATGATCACGACTTATCAAGGAAGCGTTATTTTTCTTAATGAAACTATTCCGATTCACCCACCTATACCAGTCGTCTCAAATGTTCATTCCTACTACTCCACACTGAACAAGGTTACGTACTGTGGGCCATGAGTCACTGTATGCAAATGTGTGATTGGTGGAAACCAACACTGGGATGAGTCATTAACTTACTAACCATTTAATACTGTTAGCTAATCTTGTTAAATTCTTCTGGTTCAATATCGAGACCAAATATATTGAAGAAATAAACATTCAATGAATAGTATTAAAAATGCAATCATTAGATTGCAGGGTTTTGATCGATATACAGGGTGTTCCTAAAAGGTTAATCAAATTTTAACCACAGATGTTATACATCAAAACAAAGCAAAAAATCCATATAAACATGGCTCCGAACATGCATAATTATTTGCATACCTACAGCGAGGAAGCATTTTCAGGCCAATATTTCTATGGGTTTTTTAATTTGTTTTGATGCATAGCATCTGTGGTTGAAATTTGACTAGACTTTTAAGGAACACCCTGTACAACGATTATAAATGTTTCAATGATTCAATGATAGACGAAAATGAAGTATTAGGAATGAAATGGATAATGAATATCAGGAAGTAAAGTCAAAAGAAATTGGAAATACTGTGAAAGTCAATGAACTGATGGAATGCAATTGTCCCTACAATGCAAATGGCATCTTTTGATATAAACAAAACAAATAACTCACCGTTTCCAATGACACAAATATCAAAACAATGTTTACAAATGGATACTTTGTAAGTTTCCAAAAAATAAATAAATAAATAAAAGATAGTCTTTTGTATGTACAACTTGGACATAATAATAAATTGTCACTTTCAGCATTTAAAAACTTCGTCTTTCAGTGAAGTGACACAATGTGATAACAACCTATCTTCAACAGAACTTGAGTAATTCTTAAAGATTTAGAAATATCAAAATAATGCTAATGCTGTGTGGGTGGGTGGGTGAAAAATAGGTACCAGTGGTGTATTTACACTTCATCATCATCTGATGCGTCGTTAATAACGACTCGTTATCAGCTGCAAATGCTAATGAACTCACTTTCTTATAAAAGTTCATTCAGATTGTGAGGGTATTGTATGGAAAGCAAGCAGTGTAAATGATTCGGAGAAATAAAGAGGTTTTTTTTTGGGAAGGGAGAGGGATATTTTATATAAGTGAGTGAATTGAGTGTTATCTGATGTCTAGGAATACTGTTTAATTAAAGAGAGTGGAAAAGACTTTAAATTCGTAAACAGCAGAGACTTCAAAACCACCTGAGTAGGTCACAAGTCATCATGCGATTTGGTTTATATCACATACTATCATGTAAGAATCATATATCCCATATATCATGTAAGAATCAATTCACAATTCTTGACCAAAAAATTTTACGATTTGTCATATATCGCATGTAAGTCGACTTACACTTTCTTGCAGCCTTGAGGTACGGTATTGTACTTCATGCTCCATACATACCATTCATGTCGATATAATTATGCTAGTTTAATATAACACAGTAGAGAGGGATGGGATTTGAACTTTCTCTTTATCTTTATGATTTTTTGGTGTATACTGTACATCTTGTTTATTGGTTTATACATCAATCGGACTTCTGCTGATTAAATTTTCGCACTCAAATTAAATTTGTAAATAAAATTCATGCATGCATAACCACTAGAGGGCCATCAGAAAATTCATGCATTAATGCATGAATTTCAGCCACTCCAAAAGTAGTATCCATGTCTGTATAATAGTCGATCCCATAAATTAAACTTTAAAAAATGGTTTCAAAGATTCATCTTTTACACCGAATAAGCGGTAATTTGCGATCATTCTGAATATATTATATTTTCCGCACTTTAACAAAATTCCAGTTCAACTACATGTTTCATGAAATGCGAATCTCACACATCAACGATACCATATATATACTTCCAGCTTAAATAAATAAATTGTACATTGAAATCTTACCATGCGGAGTGGAACAATGTCAATATAGCCTTCGTGACCTACACTTGTACTCTTGCATCCTTGATTGCATGTAGATGCAAATTCTCATTTGTCTCAGACCTGAGGTCGTGAATGTCGACGTACTTTCTCTGTATGCTTCTGGTTCAATGTAACCAATATTGTACACCAACTGAAAGGAACAAAACCACGTAAAAAATTTATTGTTAATGTATATCAACAACATTATTTCATAATTTTTTTACCATGATTCGTTTTACAAATTTCCTAAAATTAAATTTCAATTTTTTTTTCAACTTTCAGGATGACAACAACGCGAAAACGAATTTCCTAGCTGGTAAGTAGTACATTTCATTTCTTTACTTTCTCTGTCACATACTTAATTGAAGACGTCCAACCGCATTTCTTAAGCACATTTAATTACCATTTCATTTACAATTCATGTTTTTAACAAAAAAAAACAAACTAATATACGCTACCGCTTCATGTGATCTTTTGTACCGTGTGCATCGTTTTACCGTTTTGACGCAGTGAGCCATGTAACAAATAGTTTCTTTATAAACCCAGCAAAAGATGAGTTGGACCAAGACAAAAAAAAAAAAAATTTCAATGTATCACTTAACTATATATTTGGCACAAAACCAAACCTTATTCCTATTTACACATGTCTAATCAAAAACTATTGTTAAAATTACCATTCCAGAAAATAGAAAACTAAATAATAATAACCGCCGCTGTTTTGCGTGAAAAAAAAACTGAGTAAGTGTTCCAAACATTTTTCTACAAACAATCATTTGCTTATGCTTAAAAAAACAAACAAACAGTAATTATTATTAACAACAAACCAACCAAGTAATGCTTAAGTGTGTAATTGGCAAATATGCTTCAACCTACGTCTTGTTGCTGTACGCATAATGATGCTTTACAAATTCACACATACCTAAAGTTAGTGCACAGCAGCACTTGAGCAATGCTGAAACGCAGGAAACAAGTTTTACATCACCCGCTTAATCATCGAATCATAACTAGTTATAGAATTGAGATTCACGATTGATCGTTGCAAAAAAAAAAATAAGAAGAGAAAATAATATCTTGTAAATGGAATCGGAAGCGATTCGTCTTTCAATCCAGTCCGAGTTGATAAGGATTGAGTTTTCGAAACAGCCTACAAACTTTCAATCCGAACTGTTTATGCACAAAAAAAAAATGAGAGAGTAAGGTTGTATATAGTGGTATTGAATTTCCTGTTGCCATTTCCTTTGGTCAGAACATGACGCTCGTCATGGGACACACCATCATCAGGTAGTTTTTCTTCTCCTTATTTACTTTAAGCAAATAACGTTCCAATGATCTATGACCGTAAAAAAGGCAACGAGCGATTGTATTGGTAAGACTTGGTATTATTATTGTTATTGCTTAAATCATTGCTATAGTATAGTTCATAGTGATGTGAGACATCGTCTTACAAAAAATTCATGGTTAGACAAGCCAAAGTAACAGTTAAGTTGCACTACATTATTAAATATGATGTACATTATACTATTCATTACTTGGCAGTTCGAAATTCAATCTTTTTATTACTAAACATCAAAGTTTGATAATACAATATCTACTTTTCTGTCCTCTAAGTTCATAAGCAATACCAAGTACATTAAAAGTGCTTTTTAAGCATACTCTTTATATACCCTAGTCATATACAGATATACTGTATGTACACACATAATGCAAAAAAATGCAAAACCGTTTTTGATTTTTGCATGTTTCGATTTATGCGAATTGAAACTCATGCATTCTGAGTAATTTCGATATTTGATTCATGCATGTTTTGCGTAAAGTGGACCCTCGAGATTCGAACATTATCCGTTCCAGGACATGGTTCGGTTCTCGAGTTGTTCGGATTTCGAGTTAAATTTTTTAACAGTTGAATGTTTGTGCATTTATAATAGTGAATACATGAAAATATTGTACAATAATAACAGTAGGGGGGAGATAATACTGTCCTATGAAAGGTGAATTACCCTTCTCCCATCTATAATCAACTAGTTGAGAGTTGTGGTTTATTAATATTATGGCCACTTTAGTTTTCTTTGGAGAGAAACCTGTCTTATGTCATTTTGTTGTCTATTTTTTTAATGGACCACCTGATTTTTTGTTCGGATTTCAAACCCATATTTTCCTCGAATTTCGAGTTGATCGTAAATCGAACCATTCGGATCTCGAGGATTCACTGTAATTCCTTTTTTTCGATTTAAGCAAATTTTGATTAATGCGAAACTATGCGATCGTTGAGTAATTCGATATTTGATTTATGCGAGTTTTGAGTAATTTCATTTTTGATTTCTGCAATTTTCGATTTACTTATTTTTATATGCAATTCAAATATTAAATTGCCATACGAATGTAACCATTTTTTTCTTATATATAAAAAAAAAGAAAAAAATTGATTAATTAATCAAATATGATTTATACTGTACTTAAGTCAAAATTAAATTTTCGTTGGTTATGAATTTCATAAATTATGAAACACTATGGTACCAAAGTTGGGTGATAAGCGTTTAATTAAAACGGTGGAATGGTTAACTAAAGGTGCTTCGTTGTTCAGTGTTTCATGAATTAGTGTTCCCTGTGACCAGGTGATGTGTTGTCATTAAATAAAAAAACAATGCACCATGCTCAATCCAAATTTTATTTTAGGCTAACAAGCACCTTTATTTATAAACAACTATAAAAAGCACTTTCAAAAAACCTAAACATATTCAAAACAAATACGTTTTAAAAAAAACAAACCTGACATATGTTTACAAAAAAAAACTAACCTCAGCACATGTTCAAAACAATAACCTCCTAAACACATGTTAAAATTTTTTTAAAAAATACAAAACAATCTAAACTTTTATAAAACTTCAATAATGAAATGCCTATTATCCTCACTGATATCCGTTTTAAAGGACATGACATTATACTTCGATGCAGTAAGGTACTGTGCATAACTTAATCAATAATTTTTAATAGCTTTAAAATGAAAATATTTTCTACATATTGATATTGATTTAGATAAGTTTTGTGTTGTGGGGGTATACCGCAACCTTGTGGTATTTATCATTGTTACTTTTCTATTGTACGTTATGTAGCCTAGTTCTTGATTATCTGACATAAACATGACCGAAAGATTGTCAGTGTCGAAATGTCAGATAATACAGCAGATTAATAACAAATAAACACAAAGAGTTACCTAACACAACACCACTCAACAGTGATTAACAAGACTTGTGCCATAATTTCTGTTAGAGATACCCAAAACCCGAAAACCACTGCCCAGGGCCGGATTTACACTATAAGCTAAGCTACAGCTTAGGGCCTCAGTTTTAAAGGCTTCTCAAAAATTGATTACAAAATATCAAATAAAAGTTTTGAATCCCAAAATAGGGGCCTCATAATTTAACATAGCTTAGGGCAGGGGTCGGCAAGTAATTTTAAGTGGGGTCCGGATACTATTAAAAATGGTTA
>JAQIWH010000690.1:0-42667 GCA_034695005.1 Cryptops parisi | reverse complement strand
TCTATATATACATTCATTTTTTATTTTTGCATGTTTCGATTTATGCGAATTAAAATCAATGCAATCTTTTAGTAATTCGATATTCAACTTATGCGTGTTTTGAGTAATTTTATTTTTGATTTCTGCACGTTTCGATTTATGCGAATTTTGATTCATGTGTTTTTCGATTTATGCGAATTTTGATTCATGTGATTTTTCATTCATGCGAATTTAAATCAATACTATCTTTGAGTCATTCGATTTATGTGAGTTTTGAGCAATTCCATATTTGATTTATACAAGCGGTTTTTGATTTATGCGAAGGACTTATGCGGTTCTGGTTTTATGCGTTTTTTGGTACATTGGACTACACAGTATATTTTCAAAAACGATTGTAGATGGCAGTATAATTCAATTCCCAGCTCGCTCACTCACAAACTCACTCGCAAGTGAAGCTAATATAAAGAATATAAAAAGTACGATTGACAATGTGTTTAACTGTGGCTATTATAGTTTGATTATCGAATTTGGTTAATAGACCTATCCAATTGGAAACGCTTCTCATCCACATGGTATTGTACGCAATGTATCCCACCCACGTCATAGGGAGGGGGACATAAAAGAGATTGATCATGCCAAAAGGAGGGTCTCAAAGGGATATAGCAAAGATGGGGGGAGCATATATGGGGGTGTGTGGGTAAATAACTAATGAATGGGTCACGTGTCATCGAGGAGTGACCATCTATTAGAAACACCGCAGCACGTGTCGTTCGCAGGGTCATTGTGAAAAAACACTTTTAAGAGACTAATAAATATCCTTCTGTCCTTTTCTTGTGATTTATCTGGGGACCGGAACACTTGGCTTTTTAAAGGCTTTTATTTTTGCCATTAAGAGTTAATATCATAATACAAATGGAAATAGTTGACGATGCGTGAATATTTTAGAATTTTTGTTATTTTTATTGACAAAAATTAGCATCAGCTGTTTTGCGTTTGGGGGTGGAAAAAGTGTTGTGATGTTTGTATCGAGCAATGTCCTTTAGAAATAAATAGAAGAGCCAGAGTGATGTGAATGAGTTTAGATTTGACAGGTGTGGTCGTTATTCATTTTATGTGAAAAATCTTTAGCGTTTTATATGGTTTGAAAAGATATATTCTTTTTTTTATTTGATCGAGATCCGTAAAAATAAATATAAATATAAAGAAAAACATTGAGTTGAATATAGAAACATAACGTGATGGCTAGGTATTAGTTACCTCGATGATGCCAAGTGATTCATGTCGAGTGGTGTTATTTTTTTTTACTATTATTATTATTATTATGAATATAAAAAAAAATTAAAATTAATATAAAAATCTCGTTCTATTGAAAATAGACATGAATATCATCTTGTGTTATGTAAATCATACGATTGAATGAACACCTCTTTCAATTTCATGGAACGACATATGGTGTTTATAGTGTAAAATGTATTAATATATTTTTAAAAAAAATAATAATTCAAGTTGTCGCATTTATCGGAAGATGTTAGTTTATTTGTTTTTATTTAAAAATAATGCATGATTCAATTTACGAATTTTTCGTGTAACGTACATCTACAATTGAGGTGTTGGGTAGAGGAATAACTATGAAGAAATTTATTTTTGAAAAAAAAAGGGCAAAAGCTTCTGACACTTTCAAATTTAAGATTAAAAAAAAATTAAATTAAAACAATAGAAGGAAAATGAAGAGGTTTCGCAGAAAATCTGTTAATTTAAGTTCATAGGCCTCAAGTTACGAGCTAATTTAAAAATGCAATGACGTCGTTATTCTGAATGTCGTGCTAATTTATAAATGTACTAATAAAACACCCGTCAAAAAATGACGGGAAAGTTATTTATTCATTTCACTCATTGCTTCGCAATATTTGTTACAGTTAAGAGTATCGATTTTGATACGATTTGGCATTTTCACACTTGGTGAGGTGGCGCTAGTGAAAACACAGTGACACTGCCACACAGTGGAAGTTTCTAGAAGATTCTTGAATTCTTTTTTTATGCCCAGGTGCAAAAGAAAGAACCACGTGATGTTTCTTGTCCAATGGCTATAACTGGTGAGGAGTAGTAGTAGCAGGAGGAGGAAGGTCGTGCTTTTTTATTATAGTAGGATTGATGCTGTTTTTCCAAAAATCAGTCTCTTTTCCATTGTTTTGGAAGTGAAACGAGCGAGTGAAACAAGCAGGTTGTGAAGCGACAAAAGGAAAGAAATCACACAAAAAAATTTTCGATTTACAATAGTCGCGTTTCATAGTTTTGTACAAAAAGTCCGAAAATGCAGGATGCATGTCTTTATTCTATAGACTGGTCTAATATGATTCAATATATGTATTTTAAGGAATAACTACGTAAGTGGATTTACGTCGTTTTTTCATCAAACTTCTCAGTTTTACTCTTATCAACATCTTACAATAATACTCGTGCATTTATTTAGATTTTTGAACTAAACAAACAGGTGAAAACCGTGGAACTTGAAATCTTTTTTTATACAGTATTTATTATCTATTAAGTTGCGTAAACTAATATGATTTCAATAATATAAATTCGTGTTAAATACCAGCTCTATACTTGGAAATGAAATGGCTAAAAGAAAATTAGTTAACGAAAATTCTCACTTCTCTATTATTACAATTCCAATAAATTAATATGAATAATAATTCCGGTCCTATGGGGGTCACATTATAGCACAACTTTTGTAGTATTAAACAATGTAACCATATACAAATAAATTTGGATAATATACGAATTGTAAAAAAAAAAAATTTCGGTAGCAATGTTATACGAGGTAGAAAATATCTTAAAATACAGTACATATTAATACAAAGTCGGATACTGATAAAACGTACCACAAACACCAACAAATGTACGGAAACTAAATTTTTATCATTACTAATCAAACTACAGAGTTTAAAATATATAGTTATAATAGTCTATAATATATAACTATATATATAGTTTATAATATATAATTCTATATATAGTCTATAATATAGAGTTTAAATATTATAGTTTCACAGTATAGTATAGTTTTATGCGGAAATTCTTTGGGCATAATTCTAAAAGCGCACACGGAAAACGTTTTGACATAAATGTTTGATGTGAATACGAATCTGATAAGATTATTGACCCCGTGGTGGCCTGGTGGTCAGAGCGTTCACCTCTGGCGGCAGTGGCCCGGGTTCGCCTCTCACTCGTGCCATGTGGATTCAGTTCGGGGTCTGACACCACAGGGACAGGTTTTCTCGGGGTTCTCCTGTTTCCTTCTGCATCATAAAACCATGTTCCATGTTTATCCTCGTTTCTGTATTTCCAATTTAAATAACGAGGGCCAAATGACATAGCTTTAAAAGCCAGTCAGTGCTTTCGTTAAACCCCAAGTATCTACCTACTTTTAATCGAACTAATACACATGAATTTATTTGTTGAAATTTATGTTAACTAATTATGTTAATCTCGTTTTTATTATACTCTTTATATTAGCTTAACTTGTGAGTGAGTGAACTGGGAATTGAACGTGTACTGTCATCTCGTTTATGAGAATATGCTGTATAATCCATTGTACCAAAAAAAAACGCATAAAACGAGAACCGCATAAGTTTTTTGCATACACATAAACCGCGTAAAGTCTAATGTAAAATAAAAAAATCGCATATATAAATAAAGAAATCGGAAATTGCGGAAATTAAAAATGGAATGACTCAAGACTCGCATAAATAAAATATCGAACGACGACGATCGCATAAATTTAAAATTCGCATAAATCAAAATTCGCATAATCGAAACATGCAGAAAAATTGATTTTATTTGCATCATGTATTTACATAGTCAAATATCTGTATATGGCAGTATATAAAGCTCATATGTTCAAACATCATTTTCAATGTACTTGTTTTAAATTTGTGTTTTTATTATTACTTTTCAAAAAAAAAAAAGTCAAACAAAACATGACTCAAGTGTTAGGTCGTTCTAATGAAAACGTGTTATTAACAGAGTTGGTGAATAATTTATAAGCTTGTCGAGTGCTACTCATTTGTCGCAATCGTTTTTAAACAGAGGGGGTGTTGTCAGTGGTCATAGTACTGTAGTACTATTACTACTACTTGTACAGGTGAGTGTTCGATTATCTATTTTGTTGTTGTGTGTAGGCGATTTTATACCCCGCATAAAGAGGTGGGTAAAAATTTTTGTTATTGTTGTTGTTAGAGGGGAAGTTGAAGTTGATGGGAAAATTACCACGTGAATAATTCTGCGTGACATGTTATTCCAAGTGGTGCGAAAAGTGTGTACGTTGAGAATAGTTCAGTAGTAGATCATTATCGTGTCCCGTCATTGATTCGAAATACATAATTGGCGTTAACCTATTGTAACGGTTGTTTTTTTATCAGCGACGCAAATCCTTTTTAATGGAAATATGGTGCTGAGTTGCAGTTAACTCGTGCACGCCGTGGACAATTGGAATAATTTATGACTGTGTTAATTTACACATTTTTAAAGTGAAAAAAAAATTAAAGATGATTAAGAAATTTGATGTTAGTTTAATATTTATGTTTAAGTAGATTATGTGTAAGGGATGATCATGAAGAGACAAAAAAATTGGTCTCGTACATTTCGAATCCGGTTAAATTTTGAACACCCATTGTAATTTTCAGAAATTTAACGGGAGTTCAAATTTTAACCGGATTTTTTTTTAAATCCCAAAGTGAAACAATCTTGGCTTGATACTATGCTTTTGTTTTTCCAAACTAAAAAAAGGTATTTGAAACGAACACGTGAAAAGATATTTTTGTTGATTTGCATTAAGTATTTATTCCAACTGAAGGTTTTACAACTGAAGGATTT
This sequence comes from Cryptops parisi, assembly GCA_034695005.1. Taxonomy (NCBI): domain Eukaryota; kingdom Metazoa; phylum Arthropoda; class Chilopoda; order Scolopendromorpha; family Cryptopidae; genus Cryptops; species Cryptops parisi. The sequence continues at coordinate 37,813 of JAQIWH010000690.1, read as the reverse complement.
GTCAGATAAATTGTATGGAGTAGTAAACTGTATAAGTAAAATATATAGTATGTTTATTTATAACAATGCCTGATTTGGCTTGGCTCAATGCTTGAATTGTATAAAGTATGTGGTTGTAAGCGTCAGCAACACTCTACGAGAAAAACTCAAGCTTCACGTGACATTTTATCGAAATTGACGCGACATCGATCCGTCAAAATTCAATAAATGTACCACAATCTACGTCTCAATTTTCAACTTTCTGGAATATCGGGAAATGGTACAAAACAGGTTGCAAAGATGTTGAAGCGCGCGCACAAACAACGGATACGCCAAGTTGTAATAAAAATATATTAAGTTAATTTTTAAGAAAAGTGTTGTTAACTAAGCTGGAAAATTTTTTGTGTGGTGTAGAAACAAAAAAGACGTCTTCATAAACTTGAATCCGGTTAAATTCTGAACACTTATTGTATTTTCGAAAAATTCAATGGAAGTTCAAAATTTAATCGGATTTTCGCAGTATAGGCTACTCGTATCAAACAAATTGGAATTGTGCGTTATTCTATTGTGCGGGTATGAGTTCACGTGATGGTTTTAAAAATGTATTAAACATTTTTTGTTTTTTTGATATTATGCGAAGATTGCATTCTGCACAAATCTCGTATAGCATAAAAAAATTGCATAGCATGGGCTGTATCTGAAAATTCCCATGAAGTGACGCACTTTGTCATTTGTGCATCATCACACAAAATCGCACAATAGCGAACATTTCTGGTGGGTTTTTTCGGTTATAAATGATATTTCGAATACACGTTAATTCTGATATTAAACAATAACTAGCTCTGGACTGAATAATGAAAAAAACAATAAGCGGTTTGATGACGTCACCTGTTGATTTTGAGGTGCAAGACGTGTATGATTGACAGTGGTCAGGGTTTTGCTTTTAGGTTGAGATGGGAGAGGGGGCTGTTATACAAAAGGTCGTTGTTTCCGTGACGCCATCTGATAGTACAGGAGCGTGTTGAGTAATTACCAATGAATAGTAAACCTTCACGTGCGTTAGATTAGAAGGTAATTGATATAGGATTTTTTTTTTTTTGGAGGTGGGTTGTCTATGTAACTGAAAATCAAACTTTTTTTTGAAGGGGGTGGTGGGATAAAAGGAACACTATTATTACAGGATAAAAATGATAATAAAAAAAAATGGAGTACTTTTTTCGGCAAGGGTGCAAGTTTTGTTTGTTTGTTTATTTGCTCACCTGCTGTTTATACGTGGCGCGGTTTCACAAAGCGTGAAGCCAAACAGCAGTAGCACGACTATAAAATTTATTATATGTATGTAGACGTCGATATACAAACGCTACTTGTTTGCACAGAAGCCTAATATTAATAATAATAATAGTAATAACGCGTAATACGTACATCCTGGTGTTGTTGTGACACAAATATTAATGACCCCCATAAAGGGTTAAGGGCCACTCGAAAAACATAACATGTATCGTTTTTTTTTGTTGTTGTTGTTGTTTTTATTAGTTTCTTCCCCCACCTCCTTCAAAAATGCAGTTATAACAAGTTAAGCAGCATTTGACATGCAAAACGATAAAAATGTTAATCATCTCTATAACTGTATAATAAATGATATAGATCACGATTTTACAGATTTTCCATAATGCAATGTTCTCATCATGTCGCAGAAAATTGATTTCCATATTTCAATGGAAAAATACTTCCTGATGCTCGTTATAGGCGATAAGATTTCGCTATTATGCGATTTTGTATTGCACAGTACTTGACATTTTTCCACCTTATCGAAATTTCGATATATGCGACATTTTTCTTGCACACAACGTCACCCTCGCATAAATTGAAAATTCCTCCTGCATACATACGTCGCATGCAATGAAAATATTGGTTTATAATATTTTGTTTGGCATTTGCAATACTATTTTTAAATGTAACATTTAGTGACGATTCCACGTGTTAATCGTTAATCGAGTCGGTGAAGCAAAGAAACATAAATCATGTCATGAAAGTTGTTGTTAATTGATGGTGTTTTGTTTTTAATTTGGTAACATCTTCTTTAACCAGTGTAATTTTTATTAATTTTTCATATATAAATTTTGTGTTTTGTCTCCTTGAGGATGTCAACAGCGATATCCGTTTTCATAAATTATAAGATAATTTACGTTAAAACGATATGGTTGTTTTTTTTAGAGATAGACACACCTTTCTGCAATGTTTCATTTCATATATTATAATATATATATTTATATAAAAAAACAAATAAATTATAACACCTTTTTGACACGCTACAGTAGTTACGCTGTCTTTGTTTGCTTTGGTTTCCATTGGATCAATGTTACAAATATTGTTAAAATAATAAAAATAATAATAATAATAAAATTAAATCCATTTTAAGGTGGTGTAAACTAGGATAAATAATTTTGTACTGTAGTATAGTAGTATAACTTTTTATCATTACAACCTATTATTTAACTTGGCTTGATCCGTTGTTTGTGTGTTTGCGCGCTTCAACATCTTTACTATGGTTTATTTTGACCCAATTTCCCAAATTCCAGAAAACTGAAATTTGAAACGTAGACACAGTTTGCAGGAATTTTCATTTCATAAAATTTTGACAGATCGATGTCTTATCAATGTCATCACTCACTCACCTAAATGTCACGCGAAGGTGGAGTTTTTCTCATATTTATATATAAACTAGCTTAAACCCGTTGAAACATCAACGAATGCTATTTGAAATTCAAATGTAAACCACCTGACACAACAATAGAGAGATAGCGCGAGAATTTCATGTTAATTCAAAAATAACATTCATTAATTGATTCATTGTTGCCTTTATTGTTTAAACTTTTCAATTCATCATCCAATCAGCAAATAGTCACTTTTGGGTTTTATTTATTAAGACACTATAATCTAATGCACCAAAAAACGCATAAAACGAGAACCGCATAAATCAAAAACCCTATTAAGTTCAATGTAATAACAAAAATTGCATATATAAATAAATCGAAAATCACTCAAAACTCGCATAAATCAAATATCGAATTATTCGCATCAATTATAATTCGCATAAATCGAAATTTACAAATCGAAACATGCAGAAATCAAAAATGGATTTTTTTTTTGCAGTGTATATTTGTATAGGACAATATATAAAGTATGTTTTAAAAAATAAAAAAATATTAATGTAGTTATTTAATAGTAAATTGTTCAACAAAAATGGTTAGAAAATATACATATATTTTTTTTTCCAAGTTTATATAGGTGTAGGTTAGGAGGACATGTCTCTTGGAAGATGGCCTTAATTTGGTTTACTTTGTTTTGTAAAGGCTCCTATGGTCTGCTTGACCCTCTTCTGTCTAAAGTTAAATTTAGTGGACATAAAATACACGCCCATTTCAAAAGTTCGTCGATGAAAATGAACATCAATTTATCGAAAATGATATATAGTATGATTTTGATCATCATAATGATTAGCTAATATTTGAATTTAAATTATGGTCTTGAGTAGCAATAGTTTTCTGTTAGGCGTGCTACACTATTTGCACTTTACTTTGTGTGTTTTTTAATGTGAGGAAACCAGGTCACTTAAAAGAAATTGAGTTCAAAATTTGCCTTTTACTAGAATTTGAAATGAGCAATCCTATACAAGCTATTGTACAGGGTAGCCCAAAAAACATAGAAAATTACATATACTATGGAACCTGTTTTAATTTTGTTTTCAAAATTATATAATAAGAACCTTTACGTCTGAGATACTGTTTTGAATAGAGAAACTTGCTTTAAAAATACAGGGTGTCCATGCGTAATGTGCGTTTCATCAGAGGTCATTGAATTATGTTTTTGACTAATAAACATATACAGGGTGATAAATGGGGAAGTTTAACTTTCTTGAAAATATGTGCCTACTTATTACTGGTATTACTGTACCAGTAATAAGCAAGGAGATATCTAGAACATATATTACTTACGTATGGGTACTTAGGCCACCTTGTAGTTACAAAAATAGTTTTATACTCTTTATATTAGTTTCACTCGCGAGTTTGTGAGTGAGCTGGAATATTGAAAATACGTATGTCATCTACAGTCGTTTATGAGGATATAGGTCTACTCTACTGTATAGTCCAATGTACTAAAAAAAAATTGCACAAAACGATAATCGCATAAATAAAAAACCGCGTAGTCCAATGTAACTTGCAAAAATTGCAATTTAAATAAAATTGAAAATTGAAATTTCTCAAATTCGCATAAATCAAATATCGGATTTACTCAACGATCGCATAAATTTAATCTAGCATAAATCGAAATTAGCATAGATCGAAACGTGCCGAGATAAATAAAGAGTATAAAAATGGAGTCAATCAAAACGCGCATAAATTGAATACCGAAATTACTCAGTTGTTTGCGTCAAGTTTTAGTTGGCATAAATCGAAACGTGTAGAAATCAAACATGGATTTTTTTGCATTATGTACCATACATACATACAATATAATACAGTAGGTTATTTAAAAAGTATGAAAAGCTACTTGTTATAAAAAAAAATACCGCAGGTTTAGTAAATATTTGTATGAGCTTATTACTTTTTTAATGGTGAAAAACAACTTTTAATGGCGAACATCTTGTTATTCATGTCTGTCTAAAGTAACCTATTTCACATGAAAATTAACTTTTTGTTACACATTGTATACTATGTGTATCAAGGTAATTTTGTTATTATAACTGACAAAGTATGAAAAAAAAGTCTTTTTAAAAAAAGAAATCATTTTTCATTTCAAACAAGAATCACTTCCTAGTTTACTTTGATGAAACTTGCTTTGTCATTTTATTTTTTTTCATATACAATTTTGTAAATACATCGTGACTTGTTGATGTAGTAAAGCAAACGTTTTATGGAACATGTTTTATGCTAGGTCAGCATTTTGTTTTTATTTCATGGAAACTTCAAGATCAAGTTTTTTTTGGTCAATTAGTCAACGTGATTTTTCATTAATATTAATCTACTTTTTTAAAACATGACACAAGATTAAAAAATTTCAAACGACGACATTTTGATACTGTTAAGTTGTATAATAAATGTTTGAATTATAAATGTATGTGACCACATTTTATAAAGTTTAATTATATTAATTAAATGTTACTTTTTTTTTTCATGTATAATTATAGACTCCCAATGATATGCTTTCAATTTCCGGTGAACTGAAAAATCTTACGCCCGAAGGCTTACATGGATTTCACGTTCATGAATATGGAGATATAAGAAACAGTAAGTTTGAATATTTTGTTTTTTATTTAAAATAAGATTTACTATTTATGGGTGGAAATTAATAGTTTATGATGCAGAATTGAATTTTATATGGAATGTTGAAGGTGTAAACAGTTGTGATGTAAACAGTACTAGCTGGTACCGTATATTGGGAAGCAATGAATTTTGTTGTTGATTATTAACATTGGAATGTTTCTATTTATAGTGGTACAAATTATTTTATTGTAGCCTACTATATTTGATTTTACTTATTATATGGTTATTGTACCATTGTAAAACTGCTTGCCGGATATTCATTTTTATAACTGTAGAATCTTCTTAGCAACCACTATTGAGAAAACTACTGTAGTACATTACTGTATAAAAGCAGGATGTCCTAAAAAAATTTTTCGTTACAACGTTAATGATAAATGGATCAAAAGTTGTAAAGATGATTTCCGGACGTATTATATATGTACATGTATCCGCAATTGTAAAGCGAAAATTTTGGAATGAGGAAATAATTCCGAGTTATTGATTTAATTACTACTGAAAAGATACTTTAGGTAGGCCTAACTTTTTCTCACTATTGTTCGTATATGACCTTACCTTTCTATGGTTTCATAGAATCTTTTTAAGTGCAGGAACAGCTAAAGGCTTCCGTCACCCGACACACGCTATTTTTGGTTTGGCAAGTGGAGCCAATTTATGGACAATTATGACGTCAGCTGCTTGCCCAACCAATTGAAACTGATTGGTAAGACGTTGACGTCAGTTGTCCACAAATCGCTCCACTTGCCACGCCAAAAATTGCGCGTCGGAGGAAGGCCTTTACGTTTCTTATGTAATTGAGTTTTTCAAAGAGTTACCAATGCGGATCTCTGGTTTTTCTTTCATTACTCACGTATTGAGATTATCTGGAGAGGATGTCCGAAAGGATGTAGGTTTATGATGTCTTAATGACATTTTCTTTGACGATATTGCAATATCTGTATCCGTGATTTTACCTTTCGTTCTAAGTGTAAAGAACTACCTATGTACTGTTTTTTCAAATTTAAACGGGTTTTGTTGAATACCGGAAAACTAACTATAAGATTCGTGGCATCAAAAGAAAATCCAGTTTATAATTGAATTTCTCTTGTATTATTAACTGGATGTGTATTGCTGATATACTTTTAACTCGTCGTTAATCTAGAATTATCATTATCCAAAAGCTTTTTAATATTAAAATACACAAAAAAAATAATCAGATTCTGGAAATAGCTCTTAAGTTATAAATGGCATTGTAGACCAACGTGTAATGTTATTATAGACCACGTAAATGTGTATGTGGGGTGAACTTTGCCAATTTTATACGCATCATCTAAAAAGGTTTATTTAAAGTTGGTTTATTTTCTTAGGTTGTTCAAGTGCTGCCAGTCACTACAATCCTTTCAATAAGCAACACGGTGGTCCAGAAGATGAAAACAGGTATTTATTTTTGGCAACTTTGAAGTATTGCTAACGTTTAATACACTATTAGAAAATGATAAAGATATGTATCTAGTACAGTGGAATGCGGTTATTATAATCACTGATTAAGTTACCTATCGGTTTAAAAGCAGTTTAATGTATTTTTATCCACTGTGTAATTTTATCAGCCGGTTATTGTTATCAAAAAGCACTGGTTCCGAAGTGATCAGAATAACAGGATTCCACTGTTTTCTAATGCAACATAACTAATGAGGACATATTGAAGATGTCCTAACGATTCATTAGCGTGTCTTCAGATAGTCGAGACATCTAAGAAGTGTCTTCTCTTTCTTTACGTTAACAATTTTGTGCTTTCAAAAGTTAATGTAAACATTTTACATTTTTATTATTACTTTTTTTTTTTTAAATTTTGATTTTAACTCGTGTATTATAGACATGTTGGTGACTTTGGAAATATCAAAGCAGACGGTTCAGGTATTGCAAAAATTGATCTGAAGATCAAAGACGTCCAACTAAGTGGTGAACATGCTATCGTTGGAAGAGCTCTCATGGTATGTATTTTACAATTGTCAATATAATAAGCCATATTTTTTCAAAAATTGACATTTTTACATTAAACGTGTCCCTGAACACTGTTTCTAACTTGTTAGTTTTCTGCTTTTCTGGATTTTCCAGAAAATGGCAGCATAAATAGAGAATCACCTTGTTGCTCAGTAGGGACTCGAGTTTCTCACCAGAAAAACGACTCCCCTGAAACAATTAAAAAGTAGCTTGTCATTATATTGTCTGAAGCTCTTAAATTTGACAGCTTGCATATAAAATTTATATTTTAATAAAAACTAAAGCCCGGTTTCCACTAGAGCGGTGATGCGGCGTTTTGGCTCTATATTTCCAGTGAAAACTAGTATTATAGACTTGATGTTATACGAAAGAGTTAATATGTTAAAACGTATTATGGCGACACAACTCACATTTGTATTTTTTTTATAGGTCCACCTTCTACAGGATGATCTTGGTAAAGGTGCCAATGACGAAAGCAAGAAAACTGGCAATGCAGGAGCACGTGTCGACTGTTGCGTCATTGGAATCACCAAGTCGGATTGACCATTACCGACTCCCTCGCCATCGCCCAATAGTCAGTCACGACTAAGCGAGGGACATTGCACACTCGGGAACATGGGCCTTGCACTGTTGGCAGCAATTTTTTTGTAGAATGTAATTTGACATCAACATATTTTCACCTTAACGCTGTGCTTTTCACAACGTAACGTTCACATGATTAAAATTGGTTTCATCAGACATCTCTAGCATGTTCGACACTGCTGAAACAGTGTGTCGATTTAAAAATATTGTATATTTTAAAAACAAATTGTGTTGTTTAACAGAAAAGAAGTGATTTTGAGGAATTATTGATGATTCTTGTAAATATTTGGTAGATTATACATATTGCGTTTTAAATCACTACCTTTTGTATACTATGCATGTAAGCATGTTATGCCTTGTTATACTAGTTTAGTGTTTTCTTTATATTTTTCGCATGTTAAAACATTTTGCATGAATAAAAAAAGCATGTTGAACACTTTAACTATGCATCATTATTTTATAGTTAAGAATGTATTAGGTTGATGCCAAAATAACGATCGTTTTTAATTGGTACCCTTCAAATCTTTCTGATTCATAAAGACTGTCGTAAATTTTGCATCACCCTAATAAGTTGTTTTTTTTCAAATGGATTACAAAATGCATTTTTTTTTAATGTTTTAAAAAGAAAGTTGTTTAGAAACGTGATGAAAAGATGCTAACAATTCACGATTGTGAAACGGAACGTGCCAAAATCACCTGCAATAAGTGAGCATGTTTCTGTGTAACTCGACCCTGTGGATTTGTAAACAATCGAAAAATTAGTATTTAAGAGCTGTTTGAATTTTACATGTTCCATAAAGCTTTCAAGATTTTCAATGGAGACGACATATCCAGCTGGTTTGCCCGCTCACGTTCATTCACCAAGCGCGATGTTTGGTGTTTGCATGATGACCATTGGGACTTTGATCTTCACCCAAAAGGTATTCGTGGTCAACACGTTAACCACATAAGTTATAGAACGTAATAACAATTTTACGATTTTATTATTCTTCTTTTCAATTATGTTAAAAGGACCATAAATCATCAGTCATGATAGAAGGTTCTCTCGTCAACATGGAACCTGGTGTTCATGGAATGCATATTCACGAATTTGGTGATCTTCGTAACAGTAAGTTTGAAGAGTGTATCTTTAGAAATAAAAATCGCTAAATTATCACATAATTGAAAAGCTCTTTTTTTCCAAAACGTTTTAAATTCGAAAACACAATTCTTCAGGTTAACAGGTTTTTTTTTATTCATTCGACCATAGACTTTTGCATATAAACGTGGTTTTTGAGAGTGCTTTTCAGTAGAAAATAATAAGTTTTGTGTCTTGAAAATAACATCATATTTGGAATCAGCGATGCACAGGTAGTTGTCAGAGCCTTTTAATCTCAAAAATGAATAAATGGAGATAAGACGTTTTGGAAATGAGCTCTTTAATTGACTAGTTATGTGATGATATGAGCCTGAATTATCACATAATTTAGGAAAAATTAGTTTTTCATAATTTACAAATTAAGTACAGTAAATGTATATGACTCTTTTTCTCCTTTTATTTGTTTTGACGTCTTTTTTTGGACCTCATTATCCTTTTTCTTGTTTTTGACTTTGTTTCTTACAGCCATTCTATCGTATGCCTAAGTATTTTATAAAATGTCATGTCTAGTTTAAGCAATGTATGAAATTAGCATTGGAATAGTCATTGTGTTTAGCAAGCATTTAGGTTTAAACTTAGGCTTAAATTTTTTGTTGTAGAGACAATGTTATTAACTAACCTAATCTTAACTGACAGATTTACAATATATTTTATTCCATACTTTGCCAAAAAAAAGGTTAGTAATATTATAAAATGCCTAGATTTAATATGCATTAACAGTAACAGATAGACTCGTATTAATATAATAACATATAATATAAATATAATAACATATATAGTAACATATAATATAAATGAATATGTAACTGCAATGTATAGAATATCCAGGCATTCTATAAAACAGCAAAGCCTGGTTTAGACAATGTATGAAATAATTAGCATTGGAATAGTTACGATAATGCAGGTTAATTTTACTGCTTAAATTTAGGCCTAAATATTTTTTGTTTTTTAGAGGAAATGTTGTTAACTAACCTAAACAGGTTTAAAAGATAGTATTCCATGGTTTGTACCAAAAGAGGGTAGACATCCTATTCAATACTTGAATTCTATACATTATCCATAACATGGGCAGTATATGTAAATGCCTTGTTAGGCCAGTACAATACATTGTTAGGTATAATAGGCCTATATTAAGTATACAGTTTATTAGGTATAGTATATTAAGTATATATGCAATATACTAGGTTTAGTATATTAAGTATATACAGCATATTAGGTATAGATTGTAATTGCAATTACATGTACAACGTTTCTTAAATATGTTCTTGGCTTAATGTTGAGTACATATTGTCACCATGAGAACATATTGTCACCATGAAATAAATCATTTGTATTTACTTTTGCATTGTTGTAATACAACAAATTCAAACTAGATCGTTGTGTTAGTGTCTGTCTCTAATGACTGTTATTTTGTTTCTTTTGAATAGATTGTTCGAATGCTGGAATACATTTCAATCCTTTCAAAGCGTTCCACGGAATGCCCGACAGTGACAGGTAAGATTGTTATATTTTTTTGTCTCATTGATTATAATGATACTACAGTATTATATATATATATATATAAAAAGTTGTTTGTTGACGAACAATTGTTTTTTTTTTATAACTGGTTATAAAACTATATTGAGATGGTTATTTGGGTTAGCAGGTTATTAAGTCGTTGTTACTTCCTTTGAGAAATTGATTGTACTAGAACGTTTATTTTATAAAGTTATCTCCTTTCGTGGACAGACTTCACCATTTGGCACTCATTACGTTAATGGCATCGCTTTTCTCATAAGATACCATGTCTCAACTGTTTGTGATAAACTATCTCATAGGTCAGAAGGTCAAAAACCTATTGTCACGAACCGACTCGAGACACTCGCAACTTAATGACTAATAATAATCTTGCACTTTTTGAGTTATGAGGCTTTGTGCTTGACCACAAATCATTGTCTTGAAAATCTTATTTGAATAACGAATTTCTAGATATACAGGGTGTTTCTTCTAAAATATTTGTCCAAAGTTTTAACCTCAGATGCTACGCATCAAAACAAAACAAAAAAGTACATATAAACAGTACATATAGTACATAAAGTACATATAATTCGATAGACCAAGAAACGTATAAAGGGACAACCGCATAAATCAAAAACCACATAAGTCCAATTTAACAAAAATCGCACAAATCGAATCAAAATTTGCAGAAATCGAAAATTGAATCACTCAAAACTTGCATAAATAGAATACTACAATACTCAGAGATCGCATAAGAATATAGATTCCCATAAACTTAAATTCGCATAAAGCAAAACTATAAAGCATATTCTTAAAAACTCGCATAGAGAAATAAATAAATAAATAATTAAATAAAAAAATTGCAGAATTTCAAAAATGGAATCACTCAAAACTTGCATAAATCAAATATCGAATACCTGAACGATCGCCTAAATATAATTTCGCAAAATCAAATCTCGCATAGATCGAAACATGCATAAATCAAAAATGAATTTTTTTGCAGCATATCTGTATATGATAGTTGTCTATATAATGAGTATGCTTAAAAAGCATTTTTAATGTACTCGTTTATTCTTATTTATTTTATTTATATATATTTTAGTCATGTTGGCGATTTGGGAAATATCGAGGTCAGTGAAGATGGTAAGGTAACGATAAGTCGTGAATATCCTGGTCTGTCCATGTTTTATCCAACTATCCTGAGTCGCTCCTTGGTGGTAAGTTACTATACTATGTATTTGACGTTAACTTCTATCACCTCTGACAAAAAAGTTATCCGTTACATGTTTATTTCTTCCCACTGTGTTACTGGTTTGTTTTTATTCATAGATTCATAAAGAACAGGACGACGAAGGAAAAGGCGAAAACGAGGAAAGTAAGGTAACTGGAAATTCAGGTGACAGACTTCATTGCTGTACCATTGGCTTTTCCCAACCTCCAGCACAGAAGTTACCACCACCAGAACCACTACCATCATCGTCCGAAGAACTACCACCCACTGATAAACCTTGAAGTTTGTTTATTTTTTCTCACCTGACATGTAAATCGTCTGGTAGTTTTTGCCAAATGACCATGGTCTTGAAAAAAAGCATGTTTTAACTTTTTAATGCATGAACCATTCTGAAATAAATTATAATGTCTGTTTAATTCTGAATGGAAAATCTTTTTTGGTATTCTGGACGACGTTTCTTTCTTGTTTCCGGTACATTTTTCTTTTACATGAAAAAATATATATATAGTGAAGTGCTACTGAAGTTATTAGATAAAAAAGAAAACATAATAGTTTGCATTTTTTGTAGGTCCAAAGTAAATAAGCGGATGCTGTTTGTTAAAGTTGCCCAGGGTCATGTCGTAATTTGACTGTTTCATTACTTGAAAAAAAAAAGAAGAGATTTTTATTAATTAGTGTCGTATTGTCTAGTTGAACATTTGATATACGATCTTTTCAACTTGAAGTTTTGAACTTTGCATTACACAATATTTTTATCTTTAATTGAACTGAAATTAATATTTAACCAAACAAAGGTTAGTTTGTAGTGAACTTTTATTCACTTTACATTTTAGTGATCTGGTTAATTCAAAGTATTGCTTGTTATAATTTGCAAATGATATATGTGCATGTTTATATAGTCATTTTGTATATATCCTTGGTAACCTGGGATAGTAAAATACTATGCAGGGGATGAATCCAGAAATTTGGTGTGGAAAAGTCTAGACTTGGGACTTTGGTTAGAGAGGGGCTTTGTTTTTTTATGAAAATTGATGAGAATGTTTCTTATTTTTAATAGGGTAACAATTTTTAATGAATTTTTTATATATATAAATCATAAATTTAAAATATTTCTGGGGTTTTAGTGGGTTCCTGGGTAAGGGGGTGCAACTTTTGCTCCCATCAAAATCCCTATATATTACACCCAAAATTATTGTCAAAAATTTATAAAAAAAAAAAGCTTTTTATTTATAATAATAGTTACATTTTATTGTATTTTAATCTAATTTTTTTTTTAAGTTGATCTTGTAAATTATTTTTTTAATACTGCATTACGAAATAGTTGCAGCATTTTGTCGAATGATGGCGCCACAAGGATCCTTTATTTTGATTTGAAAGTTTTCTCCGCAGCAACGAACTTTACGTATAGAGTCGGTCGAGCTTGTCTTGTCGCCTTGAGAAAGCGTGAGGCACAAAACTACAAACATTTTAATTTATCGGATGAACGAGGATAGTGTGTTGTTATACGACGGTATACGCAGCTTGAATACGCGGATGTGTGACGGATAAAGTGACGAAGTTTGAGGCGACACAATTTGGAGTCAACAACAACAATAAGCTGACAACAAATTTTCACAGGTGAGTGAGTACTCGAAAGCGTTGTTAAATGCTCAAAGTGTGTGTGCACCTGTTGATGGCGGCCTGTTTCGAGCTGTTGGGTTTTTTAGTGCGACTCGATTTTTCCTTCTTCGTCCATCCTCGATACTTCGATTTCTAAAATTTTTTTTTTTAATCCAACATCGATGAATGTTCATCTATCATAACAGAAAATTAAGAAATACAAAAACCACTACTCAAAAAAACAAAACAAAAATGTTTGTAATGAATTTTAAGTCACCTGTCAAACTCATCTTAAGAGGCGGATCTTAGCTGTCAGCATACTTTTTAAAAAATATTTTTTTTTGTATATATATATATATATATATAGTTATATATATATATATAATTTTAAATGAAGGGTTTGAATTCGTGTGCTATTTAGAAAGTGTTTGTTGAATATTCATTTTATATATATATAGACGAAAATTCAATTTGTGAACCGAATACATTAATGTAAGTATGTTTACTTTTTAATTGAGATGTATATAAACTATATACACTTTGTTGAATGCATTGTTTTATTTGTGTGCATGTGGTCAAATCGGTCTGAAATGTCAATTCTGGTAAATTAACTCTAAAGCTGTAAAATCGAATAGGATGACACAAGCTGTAAATGTTAGTCTAGTTGTTTTTTCCTTCCATATATTTAGTTTTAAAGAACAAGTGATTAACTTGCCAATCGTATTTTTCAAATAGTATCTGTTGTTATTATACTGTTTATCAGGTCATGAAAAATATAACCAAAATGGATGGTATTGTGTAAGATTTTGTCAATAATGCTTGCTTACATGCTTTGTATTACTTTGCTCATTCTCACTTTTTCTAATATATACTATAGATGATTCTGATATACTTACTTGCTATAAATGACTGTAATGTAAAGTACTATACATGTACTTTACTATAGATAGTGTTTTTTTTTAATTTTGCAGTACAGTACAGTATATTCAATCTTAGTCAATGAGCTCATTGATCGTTGTATTGTATCTATTGTATGGGTACCACTTACTTGTCCCAAAGTGATCATAATAACTGCATTCCACTGTATTAACTTAATATTGTAAGTGGTTCTTAATATGATACGGTAATGTCTATTTTTGTATATGCTACATGAAGATACATTGTATAATATATGACTAGCTTTTGATATTATATCTATACAGTATTAGTTTATTCTGTTCTTAATATTACACTATGACATGTTTATTCAGTCATGAACATCATTAAGAATTATATCATGTTATGATTCATGAGGAGAACGTGGGAATGTGTATCTGTGATTATTTTTCAATTGACTACCTAGTTGAAGTGAAGTTTTGGTGTATATTATTATTATTAGGGATGCATACCTGACATCCAATAATATATATATAAGGGTACGTCTTGAAATGAAATGAAAACTTGTTCATAAAAGGAGATAGGAGAAAACGTAAACGAAACGATCAGGTGCCAGTTGTTGATGAACCCAACTTCTTGCTCTATTAAATTTTTCCTAAAGTTTTATAGCTCAGGGTCAACAGCAAGTTTCTCCTTTGGTAGTACTGCCAACTAGTCAATAAGTGGCTAGTAGTATCTAAAAACGTCGACTAATTTTATACGGTGTTTAATATGATACAATTTTTTTTTTGTCATTTAAATCTTTAGCAAGGTGTATATTTTGCTGTTTGGTAATCTCAGTAATAACTGGATTCTTCAGCGGGTCGGATATTGCTGGGATGATATAATGGCGTGAGAATATTCTGAACTCGACGACTTAATAGCGTACTGTGAAATGTCCTACTAGTCATTTTTTTTTTGCGACTTATAAAAAAAAAATATGGTGTGTCTATGAGACAAAGTGAATCTAGAACAGTTTCTTGACCCAGGGACTTGCATCTGTTTAACGTATCTTTTCCTGCTTGATACAGTTTCTTCGAGGTAATCATCGATAAGTGGAGGGAATAATGTTATTTCTTTTTATTACACTTGCACCTGTGATTATCCTATGATTTTAGTCACCAGCTGTATAAAATTGCTTACAATTTAAAACAATCGATGCGTTGATCAACAATGGAGAAGCGCATTATTCGTAAGCCGGACAATGTCGGAATGTTTTGTATCGAGATAGTCGAGTTTAGGATTCGCAGATGTTTGAAGAATCCTCTTGTTTTTCAGCAGAACTTTGGATTTGTTTTCCTCGTGCTTGTATCATCGAATGTTTTTAGTGTCGCACAGTTTGATAGGTAAAGTTTTGATTTAGAACTTTCCAGAGATTCGATGGTGCTGTGTTGACCAATGATGGGGGAAAACGTGCCCATTTTCAAATTGGACAAACTCAGACGTAATGATCTGTATTGAGACAACACAACAATCTCGATTATCCGAATGTGATGGGACCAAGCCTATTTCGGACAAACGAAAATTAGGATAATCCGAAATTTTAATGTATATGTCCGGTTTGGTATTAAAAAAAGTCAACAACGTTGTACAAGTCAAAAAAACGTGAACATTTAATGTACAATATGTATGTAGAGTGTCAACTTACTATGTTTGATGAAATACCCATAGCTATCGATAATATTTTTATATTGACGTGACACATTTTACCTAATTTGGATAACTAGAATTTCTGACAATCACGATTCGGATATTCGAGGTGTTAGTCTAGTTTAGGATTTGCAGATGTTTGAAATTTTTTGTAGTTTTCTGTTAACCGAAAAGCCGCTTGTGGTTAAACATGGTTGTTGTTGTTTTTAACTACCTAAATTCTATGGTTATAAATGGTAAGTTAAAAATATGTATTATTAACCATAAAATCAATACTTTTTTGTTTGTTTTATGTAACTGAAGCTGAAGTGTATACTCAAGCACTACAAGCGGCTACTCGCTTAACAGAAAATACCATTTTTGAAATTTTAAGTAGAATGTCAGATTTTTTGCCTTGTACGTGCATTTCGTCGACTGTTTTCAATGTCTCACAGTTTTGAAGGGTGGAGTTTTGATTTAGTGTTTCCCAGAAACTCGATGCACTGTGTTGATCAATGATGGAAAAACGTGTCGTTCCCAAACCACACACAGTCAGAATGTTCTGTATTGAAATAAATTAGTTTTGAATACACAATAGATGTTTGAGAAAAACCTCACATTTTCCAGTAGCACTTTAAATATTTTTTCCTCGTACAACTGACTGTTTTCGGTGTCTCACAGTTTCGCAAATGAGACACATTTACAGATTTAGAACTTTCCAGAAACTCGATGCTCTGTGTTAAATTATGAAAAAAAAATGTCATTTTCAAACTGGACAAAGTCGGAATGTTTTGTACCAAGATAGTTTAGAATTCGCAGATGTTTGAAATTCTGTTTGTTTGTTTTACACTGAAACGTTGGATTTTTTGCCGTGTATCATCGACTGTTTTCAATGTCTCACGGTTTTGAAGGGTGAAGTTTTGATTTAGAACTTCCCAGAAACTCGATGCATTGTGTTGATCAATGATGGAATATGTGTCATTCTCAAACCACACAAAGTCAGAATGTCTTATATTGAGATAGTTTAGTTTTGTGTAGATTCGTGAAAAAAATTATGATTTTTTTTTTCTAGTAGAACGTTGAACGTTTTTCCTTGTACGTGTATCATCGACCGTTTCCAGTGTCTCACAGTTTGACAGGAAGTTTTGACTTTTGATATAAAACTTCCCAGAAACTCGATGCGCTGAAGACTTTTCCAACTAACAACTGACCGAGAGGTAGCTTAAGGTAGATATTCGATGGAGAGGTTTGATCCTAAGTGGCCAATCCATACTTGAAATAGACATTGAGTTGACGTTCTCTTCATCGGCCAATCAGCTTTTCTGATCTTCTTGTTCTTGAAGAACAACAACAAAACCTTCTTCAGCCGAAATTTTCAGCAAGTCATGTCGGGTAGGTCGGATCCATTACTCACCTACAGGGGGTCCGAATTCTTTCCATCACTCACTCGCCACACAATGGGCCTCCAGTACTTAAGAAAACATAGTAATTATACTCGCGCCAAGAAGGTGGCTAACTTTAGGTGAGTTGGAAAAGGAAATCAGCGATTAATCGATTCAGGCAAAGATAAAGCAACGCATTTGTTTACGTTCATTTGGAATGTCCCAAATTGGACTTTGTAAGACCATGAGTTATGGAAGGGTTCTCGGGGTGAAGGTCCATTTGTTGAAGAAAAATCAAAATTCTGGGCGTGGATGGGCTCTAATGTCCCGTGCCATTAGGGGTTAAGTCCAGCATTTAAAGTGACGGCCATTATCCACGTTTTTGATTTATAACAAGCGAGGTTCGTAATTTTAGGCATTCATTTAACGAACAATGGATTTGCATATTCTAATTTGGTTTACATTTATGTCTATCTTTTTTTCCAGAAAGAACTCCAATTTGAAAACAATGAGCCTTAATTTAAAAATGCTACCATACCATTGATGCCACTTGGGATATATCTTGTGGGATTGTAGGAAACATACATAGTCAAAGGAACAAAAGTCAAAAACAAGAATATGGAAAACAAGATGTCAAAAAAACACATAATTTTTTACTTCTTTTTCTTTTATTTATTTTGGGCTTCTCTGTTTTGACTTTTTTTCTTTGTAATTTTTTTGACGTCTTTTTTTTAATATTTTTTCTTGTTTTTGCCTTTTGTTCTTTTGTTTCCTACAATCATTTTATGGTAACGATATCTAATCAAGAAAATCTTTTGGAAAATTCCATAGGTTTTTAGCTTGCATATCAACGTGACGGATTAAAGTGTCCGGTATGTCGGTTAAGACTACCAGAGACTTAAGTTTCACAAACGAATCTAAACAGCTCAAAAATGTGAATCAAAATCTGGTAAAACTGGATGTAGGTGTGTCAAAATCTCACAAATCTTTTAAGAGTCGTGATGTTAAGGCATGCTGTTCTTCAAGCTTTGGCATTTCCAAGGAAGAAACAAGCCGAATGTGGAAGAGAATTTTCACTCCCAGCAACTTATTAAGTTGTACAAAAAAAAACAACAAACATACATTCGACCAAGATGGATTAGTTAAATTGCATCTCTAATGCTTAAACCTTTAGCTTGCTTGTAAATTAGTACTTTAATATACAAGATCGTATTTCGACAACATAATTAAGCCGACCGTTTCTTTCCCAGCGCACCGAATCAAGATTTACCAAAAGAATAAAAAACACAGTAGTTGTAATAATAAACAACAAAATAACAACCACTGCAATCTTTTCATTTATCTTGTCAATGGAGATAATGATTGGTGTAATTAATGATTTTGATAGTAGGTTTACTAAAATTGGATCTCGGTGTTTTTCTTACGACTGTCACCGTTTTGACAGGCTGTGTTTGGATAAAAGTGCATTGGTTCCACTGTCAAGAGTTCCTCTGCTGCTAGACACATACACACAAAAAAAACTTTATAGTTTTAATCAAGAGCCAGTGTGTGGAATGTTACCGTGCTACTTTGTTTTTGTGCACACTCATCAGAATTAGCAGACCGTTTGTATTCGAGAGACGACCTACGATTTCTTTGGTATAAAACGTTATATCGTGTCCGATGACAAATGTCTTACACCGTGATTTAACGAGCATGAAATCGCTTGCAAATTACTGACTGGGTGGATGCAATAACTCTTAATATAGTTGGTGACATCATAAGAGTATAAAAAATAAATTTGTCTTACTAATTTGCATATGTCTGGTAAAAAAAAAGGTTTATATACTTTTATATGGATGTAGGTTAACCGCGTCATTACATTCTTACTATATATTGAAAGTTAATAAGCATTTTTATGTCATTAGCAGATAATAGTGCATTGTGTCCCGATGTACAGTACATAGTCTTCTTTTTGTTGTATCAATGGAGAATGTGGTATTAACATACTTTCTAACATGCGTTTTCTTTGTTTTATTGATATCATCGATGATGTTTTAGTCTTCAATTCTTTTGTACACTTTGTTTGTCTATAATGGTATTAATGACACTATAAAGTTGTGATAAACAAATTAAATTCTCCGAGTTTAATATATTTGACTAGCTGTATGCCCGTCAAAAATGACGGGAGGCAATCGATTCAATTCATTAAACATAATCCATTGATTTAACTCAAGTTGCTTGGCAATATTCGTTAGAGTCGGTGTTTTATGTTTACTGTATCTCAGTAGTTACTGCCTATGTTTGTGTTGGTATGGTAACTTATTATGTTATGTTATGTTTAGGTTTGTTTTTAGTTGTCATGGAAACATTCTGGCACGGAAAGAGAGATCAGAGAGAAAGAGAC
Organism: Cryptops parisi; assembly: GCA_034695005.1. NCBI lineage: Eukaryota > Metazoa > Arthropoda > Chilopoda > Scolopendromorpha > Cryptopidae > Cryptops > Cryptops parisi. The sequence goes on along the minus strand of JAQIWH010000690.1, from coordinate 18,174 downwards.
TTGGCTTTTATATTGTTTAAAATTTTTATATTGTTTATATTGACAGTTGGATGTATCAGTTGCTTATTTGTGAATCATTCGTTAAGCCCGTGCTTTGCACGAGGATTTTTTATTTTGTTTTGAAACCGTGGACATGGATTGTTGAAACGATATCAGGGTTTTTTTCCTGGGTGTTCATAACGATAGATTCAAAACATCGTGGCATAATGTTGTTTGTTGTACTAACTAGTATACTATGATACCTTCATGTAATAATCATCCACATGACCACTCAATGAAAAAATGTTTGACATTAATGCCTACATCTCAGAATTGACAGTTGAAAATAGTTGCGTTGACTTGGAAATTTGCAGCGGATAGACCTAACGGATCGACACACAGAAACTTGCCAATTGTGTATGTAGACAGATAGAGCTAAGCTTACTTGATGTACAGTAAGTGTTACCAGTGAATTATTTTTTTTTAGTTATGAACTAAGTTTTATTAGTCTTTCAACTAAACCTATACAATACATATTTTTTGTTTAACAACACTTAGGGATGTTCCTAGTTTTTTTTTGTTTTTGCTGTTTCAATTCAGTGACGTGAAAGTGAGTTGAATGTGTTTTAAGTTCATGAACACTGGTTGGCGTGTGATTTCACTCCCACACGTAAAGCAAATCTGCTCTCAAGTCTTAAAAATTGCAGGGTCAGTTCTCTGAACTTTTGCTTTTTAGTGTTGATAGTGTAGTCGTTTGGAACCTTGAAACGCCACTCTCCTTGGATAAATATATTCGAGGATGCAGGCTTTCCTTGGAAAATCTTTTTTGAAGCTGAAATGTGTTAGTAAAGCATTTCACGTGAAAAAAAGGAAAAACAGGAATGAATTTGCTCTTAGCAAATGTTGCTTTTTTTGTGTGTAAACTTTGCATGCTAAACATGTCCGATTCGGAACTGTACGTTTCTGGAATATTACGTGACAGTTTTATAACATCAATCATAGCAAAGCAGGGCGTTCACGTGAAATCTAATTGATTTTTTCTTTTGTACGCTATCTTTATTTTCAAACGTGTTGTTTCACTAAAATGATTTTATTAATGAAATTTTCAGCTGGTTTTTGTGGGTTGTAGGCTACAATTGAATATAGCATATGACATACAAGGATAAGGATTATGATAAAAAAACAATTATTCCTTTAGCTTGAGTCTATAATTCGTTTATGCATTGATCTTATAACAAAAAATTTATTACTGATTTTAATAATGAACATTACATATGGTTCATTAATAGATATGTAATTGGAAATGAAACACAACTTTATATTCCTAGCTTGCAACTCGTCTTTTTTACCTCAAAAGTTATTTGAGGTAGCATTTTGAGGAGCATCTCCTCAAAACCCTCAAACACATGTTTAACAATACTCCAGCATGTGCCTAACAATACTGGTGAATTTGCATAACAATTGCTCATCATTCCTCGCCAGTGCATTACACTACACTGCATTACACTGATGCTGTGCTGGAAGCTTTCAGGTGCTCAATTTTTATTTTAATTGAATTGTTGGAAATAAATAAAACGACACTGGATTATGACTAAATGGACCATTGGCTACAACTTGGTAAATATGACTTGTGAGCTACAAATCATGTTTTCCAATGTAACACTTTGATGACAATGAAATCAATTCTAATGTCAATGGAAATACCACCATTGTAAAGAACCCTATCAAGGTGCTATTATATCCCGAACTAAATTGAACAATTCCATTATAATAATCGTTCAAGTATTCTCATGGAACTGTGCTTTTAACTCACCCTGTAAATTCTACAACTTCTTGCATCAGCAGTGCTTATACTGTACCGTAATGGTCTTAAATTCCGAATTACAGGTATTGTATGAAATGAATCTAAGTTCCATATATTCAGTGAATTTTAGATGTGAAATTTATCTCTCTGGGAAAAAGATAAACGTCCAGTTTAGGTTAATTGTCTCAGTATATAATTTGAAATCATTACGAAGACATTTTTCGAGGAAGTTTTTGCCACCATGGAGTTTATTATATTGCAGGTTTACCTTAATGGTAATTGCCATTATCATCTTATTTTGGGAAGACTTGAGTATAAAAAAAAAAGGACAGTAAAAAATTCCGGACAACTTGTTTTGATTTTCTCCTAATGGTTAACACCAATAAATAAAATCTTCACTTGACACACAAAATCATTTTTCCTGGTTTTTGCATCCCTATGTGGTTAATGGATGTCATATTTTACACTTTGCAGTATAACATTCCCTATTGCTATTCTACATTTGAAACGAAATGTTCGTATTCCATATTTATTTATTTATAAAAAAAGTTTTGTTTGCAAGTTTTGATACATCGTGATTCACAGGCCTGAAGTGGTTATTAATGTAATTTTACGAGTTTTTGAAACTTGTCCGAGAGCTAAAGAAAATTTAATTACCTATCATCATCAAGAGCAATTTTTTTGCGTGTGTTGCTTCCGTTTATGAAAGTGAAAACACATCTTACAGAAAAGAAGATGAGTTATAAAATTTATCGTTTCTTAAGAACGTAAAAGGGTTATCTTCACAATTTATGAGTTTCCAACCTTTTGTATGTTGACCAAGTTCAGTTTTTGCTCTTCATTTTATCATTATGAAGGCCTGTCACACGCAATAGTTGCGCAATTTTAGGTATGGCAACTTTGACAATTAATTGACAACTGTGACGTTAGCTTCTTCGCCAACCAATGAAAACTGGTTGGCAACACAGTCGTCTACAAATTGCTCCACTTACCCATGAGCCATGACTAAAAATTGCATGGTTCAGGTGGCCTTAAATATCTGTAAGAATATTGTCATTCCTAAAAATGTTCCTTTATTTAAAAAACAAAACAAAATTTGGATCATATGGTATTTTAATAACAACTGTAGTTAGGGAAGTTAAAAATATATTCAGTTAATAGTTATTGTAGTTCCTTGTAATTGCTATTGGTTTTCGAACCTAACGACTTCTGTGTCAAAGTTTCCATTTTATATGATGACCAAGTTCAATATACAGTTGCACTTCATTTCACCATTGAATATACGAATGATAGTTTCATTCTTATCAATCTAATGTGTCGTTTTGTTTTAAATTTGAGTTTAAATAATGGTGCTTTCATAACGACTATAGCCAGCATTTTTCCAGTTAATGGTTAGTTATCGTGGTTCTTGTAATTGCTATTGGTTTTGGAGTTTTAAAAGCTTCGTGTCAAAGATTCTGTTTGGTGGATCGAAAATGAACAGATATACATCATGATAGTTCCCCAGCCAACAATTTCTAAGTGAGGCCATAGTGAGGTCAGGAACATAATTGTAAGAGGTCAGCGATGATCCAGCGGCCATTAATCTTGTTCCATTCATTGCACTTTTGGAGAAACAATCCCGAGGCAATCTCGGAGAATGCAACACTACTATTAGCGTTGGGTAAGAAAGGTGTTATCCATAAAGTGGTAATTTATGTCGTCTATGCAAATGACCTTCTCGAAGAAGAAGAAGAAGAAGCGTGTTGTGTCTGCGCAAATCAATTTGGATTCAATTAAGTGGTAGTAAAGTTAGGTTTGTTTGGATTTACACACTATGATTTAGCGTAATAAACGGGCTTTACGGGCAAATGTTATTCAAGAGGGAAAATTTTTCCGATGGAGCTATCATTACGCGAGAAACTTGTTCCCTCGATGATGAAAGTGTTTGCGTTTGAGATTCCTGTAGCATTTTGGGGAAAAAGTTGGTTAATTTTTAGAAACGTTAGTTGCACTAAACATCGAAAACGTTTTTTTTTCAAGAACAACTTTTCATTTGGCGTGTGCTACAAGTGTCTTGCACTAGAAACACAGGCTTTGCTTTGCTTTGCTTTGAAGCGAATCGCTTGAAAACGTGCTTTTTCTCGCCAAGTTCTGCACGTGGTGATGCTTTCAGTGAATCGCTTCAAAAGAAGCTGTTGTTAACACTTGAAATTCGCAATGTTTTGTCACGAATCGTTTGCAAACTTGCTTACAAATAAATGGAATATAGGTTATGGTGGATTATGTAAATACTGTGATTTTATTGAATGTTGTTTAGCAATTTTATTTTCACTGACGCATGTTACAGCCAAGATCGAAATTGCATCTGGCGATTAACTTATCCGATGGCGTCCGTCAGTGTCAAACGATAAAAGCGGTCAATTGTACACCTTAAGGTTATTTCAACCACATGGTATATTACTGGTCTGGCAATTTCAAAAATTAAATGATGATGAATGGCTATATAAACAGCCTGAGTGCCAGAAAAAAAAATGATACCGACCAACCCTACAGTTTCTTGTATTGGCGTTTGAAATCACACATGGAAGGGTGATGATGACCACTTTTTGCCAATATGTCATCATCAATGGAAAAACAATAAACGCAAAGAAGTTGATGTTTAAGAGTTTAAGGAAACAGTTCTTTAAAGCAGCTAATGCTTATTTGATGAGTGGTTTTACCAAATGGCCATTGTAGGACTAGGCTGCTATTGGCCTCGCTAATGATACATCCTAGGATAGGTCACTATAGAAAAGAAGGTCGCAGGATGCAATTACCTGCTAGAGACTTTCTCAGCATTATTTCGGTTACGTTACATTAGGCAAAGAACAACTTCTTTTCAAAACATCGTTCCGACATCGTTTGCATTAGTTCCGAATGGATTAATTCTTTACCTATGTTTTTTTTGTGCTTTCTTTGGTCACTACTTCACTGTCATAATAATTCTTCATCATACGTAATTGCAACGTGTTTTGCAATCTGCATTTTCCACTACTTTGAAACCATTTGTCATTCTCCTTGTTGTTGAAAAGATTTTTGTTGAGTGTAGTTTTTAAAAAAAAACTTTGTTTTTTTCTTGTATGTGGTCTTGTAGAAAGGTTTTTTAAATTTTTTTTGCTCCTTTGTTTGCAATTTGAGTGAAAACAGAGTTTTAATAATGTAAAGAATGACTTGTAATGTTTTCCCAAGAAAGAATGTAATTTGCAAATTATTTTTTTTTTGTTGGTTTATGTTTTATGTTTTCGGTGATCTTCACTCGAAAAGTTTATTTCTCTTATGATGTGACTTAACTATTGTGTTAGCTTGGATTTTGAGGTGTAAATATTTTTTTTTTTAAAGTTTTAATTCACTCAGATCATTTATCTATGTCTTGTTTCAGGATATCATTAGCTTTTTATTTATTTATTTTATTTATTTATTTATTATTTTTTTTTATATTATTATAGAGAGGGGAATGTCTTTAAATCAAGTTTGGCTTCCACTCCATTAAAATAGTTTCCTAACTGTTGATGGTTTCACTCTGAGAAGACATGTACTGTCTTCAACTTCCAACGTGCTTGGAATAACCAAGCTATAAAAGTCATTATATCAACATCATAGTAAGTTTGTATATAAAGCCAAAATGAAATGTCTTAGCGTTCTTATGAGGGTGAAGAATGACTTTTAATAAGTGTGCAAAGATGAATTTTGAACGCCCTTCATAGGAATTTTAATTAATACGAACAAAATATACAGTATATTAATATTATAATCTCATTATAAGAATCTTATGCAGTATAAACAGCGTGTCTTTATTTCCTTATTTTTTATTAGCTTCTTTTATTTATTTAATACAAAATAGAGAGAAAACAAAAAATTCCTATATTACTGACCAGTGCACAAACCTAACTATCCCCCACGTTTCACCTTCTTTTCGAAAGGCTTTCTCAGGGGACACAAGACAAGAAGCACAGCACAAAGATACAAGCAGACTCTTTTATTACTCAGCATCAAAGTGGTTAAAACTCTTTGATCTCTTCTTTCTTTTGGTAGGTTTTCGATGACCTAAACAGCTGAAATTTTTAATATGGACTGCGGTTGTGGTACATTTCGTTGTAACAAATTTTGATGGGTCGAAGTCTTGTCGATTCCGAGATTTTGTCACACGAAGGGTACCGTAATTTTTTTCTCGAAGAGTGTTGCTGACGATATACTTATATTTCACCAACATGCGCCACTATTCATTGTTGCACACAAAAATAAATGCATTTATTTGCTGTATATTTTACTACCACCTGCAGTTTATGTGAACCACCATTCAGTATTGTGAGTTTAAAACCTATTCATCCAAATAAACATTTAACACATTTCAATTCAATGAAACAATCTCATAAAAGAGGTTAAAAAACAGTTTTTACTTGTCAACATTTGTTGCATTAAATTTATTCCCAAATATATGGTTTATTTTGCATTATATGCGGGACACTACTGAGATATCCTGTACTTTATCATATTTTTTTTCTTCAGTTGACATTTTGTACAGGATTATGTGGAATATTTGCAGTCATTAATGATTTATTGAATGTTGATGAAGCATAACATCGGAGTGTGTATTAGGTATTATGTTATTTCAGTAATGTCTTTATTACAATATCTAATCAGTCGATAAATGTGGTCATTGGCCTCAATGTATATTCATTTTTACACAGCGGATATTGCCACAAAACATGAATATGATAGAGATGATGGGAAGCATTTTCTACCATTAAGTACTTGGAATTCTTGTGTATTTTTTATCCTATTTTTTTTTTGGATGAATGTATGTGGGCAGTGAAGAGAAAATATATAATTTTTTTTTCTAAATTCTCATAAATATAAAAATATGAGATTGGTTTTTAAAAAAAAAGTCAGGAACTAGAAAGTTGGAAAAACCATCCATGTTGAACCAGGTTCCACTTCCAGGAGGTCTTAACGATGAATCATCCATTTTTATTGATACCAAGTTAATTTTTTTTTTAAAGATATCTTTTACTATCATATCTTTGCATTCCCAAGACGAGTTTTCTTAGTTTTCTTAGCACAATGACAATGGTTGGAAAATTCCATTAAGAGAGTTAAGAGGTTTCCGAAATGCGATTGATTTGGTTTTAATTTTTCAGGTCAGTATGTTACGCGTGATTTGACAATAAATTTTGTGTTCGTTATTTTTTTTTTTGTGAAATTGAAGAACAGGTTGTTAACATCGATGCACGTAACAAGTTTTAGTTATACAGTGTGTTCTTGAAAGGTCTAGTCAAATTTTAACTATAGATGCTATGCAATCATAACAAAGCAAACGACCCATAGAAACATTGGTCCAGAAATAGTACTTTTATTCCGAGATAATATAGGGTGAAGTTAGATAAATGTGCAGGCCTATGGTCTCATAAATCGCTGTAGGTATGCATTTCCGAACTTATGTTTCTACCGAATGGTTGCTTTGTTTTGATGCATAGCATCTGGGGTCAAAATTGGACTAAACCTTTAGAAACATCCTGTATATTGTATATAGTATTTTTTCATTTGGTGAAAAATTATTTTTATATGATATGGCTATTCACTATGTTCGATAATTTGTACCACAAACCATGCAATGGTATATTGTACATTTGTTTCACTTTTTAATGCAAATTGATTTTAGGCTGATTGTAAAGAATTGCAACCAATTTTATTATAGACTTGAACTCTTGTTTTATTTTTCTTGATTAACACGATTAACCACTAAGAGCATTAAGAACCACTCAGCACTATTGAAAGAAAACATCCACTTCGAAAATGGACCATCACGTTTTCTTGGGGACTAGTTTAATATGTCAATCTTGCATGTTGAAATTTTATTTTGGGAAGTTATTTGCATTTATTTTATGGCTCGACGTGATGACCATTCCCGCAAATGACTACCTTGAAAAATTTAAAATTGCTTGAAACTCATTTCAATTTTTTGTTGTTTGTTGTTGTTGTTGCCGCCACTGACTTCTTACTTTCCACCCATTCAATCTTCCAAAATAATGACTTCAGAGGAGGTTGTCTTTAGTGTTGTAAAACATGAAAAAGTTCTTCTTTTCATCTTCGGTTTTCTTGTTGCTGGATTTATTTTCACCACTCCTCCCAGAGGTATAAGCAGGTGTTACTTTCCTCGAATAGTAATCAAAATGACTTTTCGGAGTGAGAAAGGTTTCATCATCAAAGGTCCTTTTTCTTGTGGACCAGCCCCTAGCTCGTGGGCAATAGAGCAAACCATTCTGAGGTAATACAAAAAAGACATAAACCTTTAAAAAATTTTGTTTTGATGAAATGAGGATACATCTGTTTTACGCATTGTCATCGTGTCAAATGTAGACGGCAATATCATCCAATGTAAAATTCAATGCGTTTATTATAAAAAGCAGTTATAAAGTGAGGAATATGAGAAAAGTGTGTAACCATTGGGTAAGTTCTGCAATTCCAATTGCATTTACTTCGAATCGACTGCTATAATGTTTCAGTAACTTAGTTTATTATTTCTGGGGTACTTGCATCTCAACGTAAATGAGAAGTCCCTGGTTAGATTCCAATCGTAATTCAATGCATCTATCAAGAGTAAGTGTGATAAATAAGTGAGAACTGAGCATGGTAGATGTTTCACAACTCCAATAGCATTTATTTCAAATCGAATACTGTTGTATAGGGTGGCGCAAAATAATCTTTATGTTTTCTGTATAACTTTAGAATGAAATGTAATAGATGAACCATCTAAACGGTGAAGAAAAGTATGATTGTTGGAAATGTTTTACATCATATGTGAAAAATATTATTCGCTGAATGATCACTCTCATTTTGCTCACAAAAATCTGTATTTTTCACCGAGTTTCAATTTTTCCATAATTTCAGGAAATAAATGCAGCTAAATTATCATGGGTGGCCTCTATGGTTTGACAGTTATTGGCATACACTTTATCCTTGAGACAGCCCAAAGTAAAAAAGTCTGAGACAGAACAAGTTTTCAAGAATCATACTTTCTTTCACCGTTTAGATTGTTCATTTACTACATTTTGTTCTAAAGTTACAGACAAAACAAATAGTTAAGGTTATTTTGTGCCACTCTGTACTTTTAGTAACTTAGGCTATGACATCTTGCATCTAGTCATAAATGAGATCTTGGGTTCGATCTCTGATCTCAAATTTTCATTCTGGTTATAATTTGAAAATCCCATGCTATGTTGATAAAAGTCAATTGATGTAATTTTCATTTATTTATCTTTTTCAGATAATTCCATCATCCATGTACGTGAAGTGTCACTTGTTCAAATCCGCACATGATCAGTGGACAAAGCATTTCGCTAGATGACAAGCTTCGATTGGCTGCTAGCAAAGGCCAGACAGCCAAAATATTAGAACTCATTGAAGCTGGAGCCTCGTTCGAACCTGACCGAGTACGTAATTCATTTTTAATTCTTATCGTCTTCTACAATTAGCACAAACACCTTTTTCAAGTTATCGCTTTCATTTATTATAAAAAATAGTGTGATTGGATTACAGATGTTATATGAATTTTTATTCCTACATTCAACTTTATGAAGAAAAAAAAATTAAATGACATTGAAACGTGTTTTTTTTAAAGATAATATAAATAAACACGTTGTCCGAATGATCGATTTGTTGGAGTATATATTTTTTTATAACGTCTGGTGCAAACAGGTTGCGATAACAACTATCTGGGCCATTAATTAGATTTTTTGTTAATGAATAAAAGTGTTGAAATTTTAGCTAGGGATTTTTTTTTTTTATTATGTGTTGACATTGAAATTTTGCTGTTTGTATCACCTTTTATTTATAGTGTATGTATTAAATGTTTTTTGTTTTTTTAGGAAGGCAAAAACGTACTTCATCTTGCAGCGCATTTTGGACATGCCGACACTGTCGCAGCTCTTTTGCTAGCTGGCTGTGATCCCAATACACATGATTTTGTAAGTGTGGTGTTATTTTTTAATTATTCAGTTTTTGGGTTTTTGGGTATCATAATGTAGGTTCACTCTGTGCAAACAGTAGCAAAACAGTAAACCAACTTCCATATTGTGAGAGAACATCTAAAATGCAAAACGATAACTAGTAATCACCACATTTGTGACGTCCGTCTGTACACATCAAATAACATTGTCTTCTGCATCTGCAGTAACATCATCATGATGAAATATGAAATTATACATACGGGTATTCATATTTTTATCAATTAAGACAATAATTGAAAGGGTCTAGTGTTAAGTTAAATTTTTTACAGGAAATTACGTTTAAAGATCTGAACTTGTCTTGTTGTCTGTCTATGGGCCAATTCACACTTCTTGCACTAATATCATTGCACATATTGTTGTTGTGCTCAAAATTATGCGTTGGAAAGGTAGAATTGCACCTAACACATTCGAAAATGTTTCTAAATCATTTTTGTCAAAAATGTTAATTAATACCCTTTTACTCCAGTTCTTAGTTATCTGTTGATTAGGGTTGTCACCCGTCCTTTATTTTAAAGGACAGCATACTATTTGAACAATTGGCAAAGTATGGAAGAACACCTTTTATATCTATACAACTGTTTAGGTTAGTTAGCAATCTAGAAAAAACATTTAGGCCTAGCTATAAACCTAACTTAATACTCTTGCTTATCTTAATTCAATGCTAATTTCATAGATTGTCCAAACCAGGCTTGGAAATAAGTATAGAATATCTACATTGCCGGTTACATATTATCAGATCGGCAGTTGTTGGTGTGTAAAACAGTTTCGCCACCAATGTTTAACATGGTGTAAGGACTGGCGTTAACTTAAATGGAAAGTTATAGGTCACCATATAAATATCCACATGCTTTAATTACTCTCCCTTCTAGTCAATTAGTTGATGGTTTCCAAAATTGGCCGTGTTTTAATATTCACCGAGTATATATTGGTAGTTTAGCACTTCATAAACACTTCTGTAAGATAAACCTGACCAAACAGATTCAACCAGAAAGGCGATTTGGCAACCTAGTCATGACTTCACTTGCCTTTTTTTATATTATTATCATCTTTATTTACAGTTCTAAATGTCTAATTTTAAGTAGAGTAACAAAGTGGTTTAAAAAACTAAAACAAATTCATACACCCCACCCCTTGTTTTTCCATCTTCTCTTAGCGGTAGATTGTGCATGGCACTTTTATAGGGGCATAAACTGGCAAATGAAGAGGTTAAGATACACATTTTTGGAGCTCTTGGAAAAAAAAAATACATAAGCAAATTTTTTTTTCTTTACTTTTATGATTTTTAATAAGTTGATACAAAAAATCAGTAGTCATAACGCTTGAGGCAAGGCAAACAACTTTTTTTGTCCAATTCACTCCTTGCATGTACAGGCAGTCCTTTACGGTTTGGACACCTTTAGCAAATTTCTTGGTAATAAACATACTTTAAGGTTACCATAAATTTGTATAGCAAAGATTACTTTCTTGTAACTTGAGATTTAAGAGAGTTTTGCGATATTAAATATTCATGATTTCCCTACCATTCGAATGGAAACCCCACCTGTCTTTCACCACAGTTGTCATGTGTGACAACTGTACCCTTTATGTGAACAGTGTTTGATTATTTCTTATTGTCGCAAATGTATCAACGACAATTGGTTTTTGTTTCATATTTTCAGGCTGGTTACACTGCCTTGCAAAAAGCATCAGCCGAAGGTCACACTGATATTGTCAAGCAACTTTTGAAACAGAATGTTCCAGTTGATCATCAGGATGATGTGGTAAGCAAAACTCACAATGACTTTCTATATCTAACAACATGTTACTATCAAAGGTAACTTACACATGCAAATACCTACAAAATGTACCGTATAGTGATAATTACTGTATTTTTATACTGTATAGTTATAGTGTTACACTGTAGGGTTGCCACTCGTCCTTTATTTCAAATCACAGCATACTATTTGAACAGTTTGTCTTTTACCGAGGACACAGATGTCCTTTATCTCAAAAAAATGGATAGATTTCTTCAAAAAATACTGAAAGCCCAGAAACATTTGCAATTTTCTTGAGAAAAAGTAAGTTTTAATATTCAATGTATATCATCTCTCTCATTGATAGACCTGATCTACCATTTTAATATTATAAGATAAATAAAATGGTAGATCAGTTCTATAAATATACTTATTTAAATTTATTTATTTATTTATTATAAAATAAATAAATAAATATAAATAAGTACTATAGAATAACTATGGAAATCAAACTTACACTACTTAAAAAGACATGAAAACTAAATTTACATTTGATAAAATGTGATTTTTTTTTGGGGACTTCAAAAGGTGGCAACCCTTAATAATGTTGTCAATTGACTTTTATGTGTAACAGCATGTTATTATCAAGAGTAGTCACCACTTACAGACAGAATATATAGTGTTATATACTGTTTTATCTACTGTCCCGGGGTGTCCGGAAAGTCTCCATACATAGGTAATATGTGTTGATGTCTGTTTATCAGTCAAAGTGGGTGTGCAAGAATAGGAGATTTCTTACATAGCTACTCTTATTACAAAGAGTCTATTTCTTATGAACTCTTGTTACAGAAGGTTTGTTATAACTCTAATCACTTATAAACTCTTGTTACATACACCAGGGCCAGGGGGTGCATGGCCTTTGGTCCTGCTAACATAGGAGTGCGCGTTCAGAAAAGTTTGGAGACCACTGTATTAGTCTACTAATCGATGTCTAGGTATTTCTTTGTAATCTTTATAAGTAAGCCTAAATGACTTAAACTTTTTTTAACACACAAAAAGTGTTAAATCTTCTTATGTATGGAAATTTTTGGACATCCCGTACTTACATGTTGTTCTTTGGTCGAAATCATTCTCTGATGAAAAACACATTATGTATGGAGACTTTTCGGACACCCGGTAATATTTAGTCAATCCGTCAGGAATAGATATGAATAGAGTTCAGTATTTGCACTTTGTCCCAATTTTTTTTTCTGTTCATTGGATTTGAAATTCTTCAGAAACATTAAGCTTATGGTACTTCAGAAAAATGTAAACACTGATGAACTTTTTTTTTTCTGTCATGTCAGCATTTTATTGTATGTTGAAAATTCAGCTTACAGAAACCCTTGAACTTCTACCAGAGGTTGTACCACACCCATGTAGACAGTTGGTTAAAGGGCATAGTTTATTGTCTCAACCCACAGGCTGTTGTTGAGAGTCAAATATACTGTATACATTAAGGAGTTTCATTTTATTCATTTTTTGTGCTTTTTAACATATTTTAATATAAGGTGGTAACAGTCTTAATTTTGCAAGTGACCAACATGTTGATTTGAATCGCTTACAGCATGGAAATGCAGCGATACACGAAGCAGCTTGGAAGGGTTACAGTCAGACATTAGAGGCGTTATGTAAAGCGAAAGCCAACTTGTACTTAAAAAACAAGGTAACGAAACTTTATGATCAAGTGCTTGATATTTTTATTTTTTAAATAAAATGGATGTATTTCTTTTTACTGTATCAATTATTTTCATTCTCAATTACAGGGCGGATTTGCGCCATTACATTTAGCATGTCAAAATGGTCATAATCAAAGCTGTAGAGTTTTGCTTCTGGCTGGATGCAAACCAGATATAAAAAATAATGTAAGTGACTAGTTCCAAATCATATAATCATTGTTTTGAGAATTACAAGAATGGTTTTGTTTTGTTTTGTTTTATGTTTTGTTTTTTTTTCAGTTTGAACTACTAAATTATTGAACTTTGTAATTTATGTATTTATTTTTTGCAGTATGGAGATTCACCGTTACATACTGCTGCTCGTTATGGTCATGCTGGTGTCACACGAATTCTCATCAGCGCACAGTGCAGAGTCAGCGAGCAAAATAAGGTAATGCCGTGCAATATGGCGAATATAGTTCTTGTATTTGCTGATTGGTTTAAATTGTTTAATCTGTATTTTAAGAATGGCGACACAGCACTTCACATATCAGTTGCCATGGGAAAACGGAAACTCACCAGGATTCTCTTGGAAGCGAAGTGCGACCGATTCATTAGAAACAAGGTTGTTGTTCATCTTTAACGGGTTACTTATAAACGTTACTGTGTAACATTTCACTGGTATTCCTTAACATGAACCGTTCATAATATTTAATTGAGTTGGGTGGGAAAAAATGCGTACGCTTATGCCATTATTTTTTGAAATGCATATATTGCATTGTTTTAGACCAGTCTATAGCATAAAGACATCGGGCTATAATTTCCACTTTAGGAATATTTGGAGCAAGACTATGGAATGCGACTATTGTAAATCTGAAATTTTTTATGACTTCTTTCTTTATTGTCGCTGCACTTTACCAGTTGTTTTGCTCACTCGTTTCACTTCCAAAACAATGGAAAATTGGCGTCGATGCATTTATAAAATAGTGCGATTTTTGGAATAACTGCATAACTGCATTTTAAATTAGCCCGTAACTTGAGACCTGTCAACTAAAGTCAACAGATTTTTTTGCAAAAACCGTTTATTTTCCTTCTATAACTGGATAGTTGACAGGAATTTTGTTTAATATTTTTTGCCATTTTTTTCTCAAAACTACATATTTTGAGTTAACGCCGTTATTCCACTCAACTCCTCTATTGAGGAACGCCTGTAGTCAATCACACATTTATTTTAGAGTATAGCTGTGTTGGTGAACGATTTTTCATGCCATGAATGTGCGATCCTGTTTAAAAGTTTCCCCCCCCCAAAAAAAAATGTGACCATTTGATTTATATACATATATATTTTTACATAGCAAGGAGAAAATGCAGGTGGTATTGCACAAAGGAAGAATTTTGCAGAAGTGTTGGCCTTACTTAACAATCCTCCAACACAACGCATTCCTGTTCATTCTGGCTCTACACGCAAGTCAATGAAAAAGCGGGAAAAAGAGAGTGGCACATCAAGCAAAGAAAGTGGTAGTAGGCCCAAAGCTAAACAAAAGAAGGTAACGTGGCGAGCATTTAAACGTTTACCGAGTTGCAAGCCCTTAGAAAGTAGTCTGAAATGGATTTCTGTCGTGTCTTATCTCGCAGTCTAAACATGGCCACAAAGTGCACTTTCCCGACACCAAGCCGGATGTCAAAGATACCAAATGGAGTCCTTACGGATGCCATTATTCGCCAAACTTGGCCAATTTCCCCTCCCCGAACCTGGATTCGTTACCTAACGAGCCATTGAAAAAGGGCGAACAGTACTTTCTCGATCTGTCTGGAAACATATGCAAGGTAAAAACTGCAAGCGTTTAAATTTTTCACATGCTTTTTATTAGGTCCATTGGTAAGTGAGTAAGGTGCGAGGATGTTTGTGAGACGACATCTGGTGACAAATACCGATATCAAAATAATACATATATACAGTATACGAAGTGTCATTAAAAAATCATTTTTTAAATGTACTTGTTTTGTAAACAACTGTCACTTTGCATAGTAAACAATAATCAGTTGCATGAATTTAGACCTGTTTGTTTGTTTTGCAGGGACCCATTGGCGTCGGTTACAGCTGTTACTGTGCTCCATTCTTCCAACACGTCGAGCAGAAACTTGAAAAAGACAAGCAGGAACTGATTCAGCACATCGACTTGGCCCGAGCCGATCTCCAAGAACGGATGGCCAACCTCGAACGACGGACGAAGGGTCGTTTGGTGAATCTCAACCAGTCCATGCAGCAAAAGCTGGCAGCTGAACAAATGGATTGTCACGATCGGTCGGAACGCCAGGTGCTAAGCCATCGCAGGTCGCTGGAAACGCAGCAGAAAGAGTGTTTCACCGAGATGCGGAGTTGGCTCCAGTCGCAGTTGAAGGGCTTTGAGCAAAAGAATCACTGCCAACATAACCCTAAGGACTTCATGTATCATTCGTTCAATTTTCATTCCACATCTAAAAGACGATCGCTGACAAGGTCCAAGTCGGAGGAAGTGCTTTCCGAGAACAATGATCCTTACGGATCTTGTGTAGCACAGCCCCTTCGCGTTCATCCCATCACCAACGACCTGGACGATCCACCCTGGTTGCCAGAGTCGACTTACGAGTGCGCTTCCGAAGCTGAAGAAAAACCAAAACTGCCAAATGGTCATTGTAACACGCTAGCCGTTCATGACTACAGCACTCAACAGTCGACGTCACCTTACGACCTTCCGACAGATATTGTGAATGGTGACGGTCTTCCCGATAGCTCTTCAACTTGTATCAAAGGGGGTCAGCTGCATTCCGACTCTTCGCAGGAGTTGAGCAAAGCCAAGGACGAAAAATCCAAAGACAGTGATCTGCAGATCACCGGAGAGTTTTTCGGTACGGTTTCCAATGAAATGGAAAAGTGGTACGAGCGCAGGCTCATGAAATTGGAAAGCGCAGCTCATCAACGACTCCACGGGAGTCACGAAGCGTTCGAAGGGAGGATACAGGCCATTGAACAACAGCTGACCAAACTTAATGAAAGTTTCAGTCTCTCTGGTGGAAGCAGAAGTGGATCCAGTTTGGTGTAAATGTTTTTTTGTTTTTAGCCATCGAAAATTGCTGATCATGACAAGGATATTAATTTGAGTAAGCATTTCAAGTGAGTTGATCATGTAACGAGTGTTCGCTGCATGTGATGCAAGAGTAGTTATGCATATTTTTTTTTCAGATTTAGTAGTCAATTGCAATAGCTCATTAAATTGGGGGTAAATTCTCTCACCAGGAAACCCAAACGTTCCACAATAACTGTGCAGGGTGTCTTCTAGCGCCCACCCTGCATTTGGTGTTTATAAATTATCAAACAAACTTGTTTTGTCTGTACAAAAATATTTCAGTTGCTGAGCAGCTCATTTAATTTAGACACAGCATATAGCAGTGATTTCCAACTTTTTTCAGATTGCACACACCCTTGGAGACGGTGATAATACCTGATAATTTTGCACACAACGTGGTCTTTAAAACCTTACATTGTTTTAAAAACCATGTATAATATGCACTAAAAAAAAACAGCCACTTGTGGATAATGATGAAAAAATCAAATTAGAAATATAATTTTTAAAAACAAATTGAAATGTTGATTTGATGGGGGAAATGTTGATTTCTCCCACAAAACTCTGTTAACCCCAGGTTGGAAACCACTGGACTAGATGCAACCCATTTTTCACTGAATTCGCTATGTTTTGCAGAATATAGCATGTAAGCGTGCTTTTCGCACCGAACCTAATTTTAAAAATGAATTCCATTAATTTATTATGAACTTGACTATCAAGTTATTGGACTATAAAGAATCGCTATCGGAATATTTAATGAATAGGAAGAAAAAAACTGGGCATAGGCCCCCCATTTAATTTTTTTTAACATTATAATTTCGACAATTACAATTTCACATTTAAAAAAAACAACCTATGTTGATGTTTTAATACACATCTCTGATTACAATTGACTACTATCTCTGTATCGATTTTGGTACAAATATTCTTGTCTGGTTATCAGTTGAATAGTAAATTTTGTATAATTTATTATCCAATTGATTTTATAAGATGCTCTCTTTCATCACTGCATGCAGCTACTTAATAAGACAGCCTATTTTCATATTGTTTTATGGTACGTCACTTTCATCAATAAACATTTTCAGGAAATAATCTTTTCTCAGTACTTGTCTGCTATAACTGTCAACTGTGTCCATCGCGTTCCTCATGTTTGTCCAGTGTGTTTTTTACAAGTTCATAGTTGGCTTTATGCTTCATTAGAAAACGTCCTTCGAAATGAAACACCGGTATGTCGTATTTGTATTTTTTGAACCACTCTCTGTTTTCAGGCTCGGCTATGTTGATAGTTTCAAGGTGGAAGCGGTGGTTCAGTGGTGCTAGTACCGCCAAGGCCTCCGTACACAAGGTACATTCGGGTTTCGTGAACAATGTTAAGGTGGGCAACGTATTAGAAGATTTAGCTCTGAAAGTAAATTTGACAATTTTCAGTAATGGATTGACATGTTTAGTAAACCCGTGGCCTGAAGCATCGAGTTTTTTGGCACTGGAAGAAATTTAAAGAAAACAAAAAACTACTGATACAGCTACAGGGTGTTCACAAAGTCACTGTTCACTTAGGCTACGGTATGTGGATTTGGTTGTCAATAATCGAAGTTGTCGTTGGAGTGTACTGTTCTATGAAGTTGACGCTGGTTCTGGCTTGAATAAGACGTTCGGCGACATCACTTCCAACACCGTTGACAAGTGCACAACGACTTTCCGAATACCCTCTATAAAGACCACTGACATACTGTACATTAAACCCACTAGATAAGGATTCACGTCTTTACAGCTAAAACATCTACGTCTAAAAACGTTACAGCTAAGTCTTTACAGCTAAAACATCTACAG